>BSXT01001594.1:0-22288 GCA_030267785.1 Phytophthora fragariaefolia
TCGCGTGCAACATGCGTTGCAGGCGTGTTCGGGCTACCAGTGGACATGTTCATGTCCACGGGCAGGTTCTCAGCCCCACGTTCGTATTCCATACGAACGTGTTGGTAGTCGGTCGTTGGACGGACTGCAAAGTGCTACCAGGTGTAGTGGGCTTACTTAGCTCACTACTTTAGCTTACAGGTGTGCGCGACGTGTAGGAGGAAGCGTAGGTTTATTTATATTAGATTAAGTATACTTAACCTTGTAGGTATAGTTAACCTAAATAAAGTAGTATTAATAACCCTTTTTGGTAGAAATGAGAACTGAATTTGAATGTTAACTTTGGCCTCGCCTCCTAAAACTGATATCTATAAAGAGAGGATCTGCCAACGAGTGGTTGGCAGAATCTCTGTCCTAATACATGCTCCTTATTGGCAGATATCTGTTGCTTTCTGCCAATAGTAGTGCTTCCTACTATGAATGGTGGCCACACTGCATGTGGCCCACCCGAATGTATCCATTAGTGCGTGTTGCACTAATGTGGAGGTTGCCCGAATGTGTAGCCCCGCTACAGGCATGATCCTCCCGACCAGGTTTATCCAGACGCAAACGGGAACTTACCGGATGCCGAACGTCGCCCTTGAGTAGTTGAGAGGTAAAGCTGTTCTGTTTATTAATGCCCGAAGGCTATCCTAATAAACCTTCTTTTTGCTAATGTCCTATACAAATATCAAGTATAAATGTGTCCGTTTTGGAACTCATGCGACTTCTTGGGGCGTCGGCGACTCTTGGCGACAACTCCACTGCAAGTTGAAATGTCGCTGTCAATAAGTCTTGACAGCGACGGCTCAGAGGTACGCCCTTTCCCTTTGCTGGATCCCGACTGTTACGCCCTGTCTCAGTGGTGTGTGTCGCACTAAAAAACAGATGTGACGTCACTGGCTCTCTCAGCCAATCAGCGGCTATCCAGTTGGGTTGAGATTGGTCCGATAACTCCCTGGCGCACTCAACTGGCGCACCGCGACGGGCATTCTTGACGGAAGTTCGACACCACACTTAACACGTATGCAAGTGATGAATCGGGGGCGGATGACAGGGGCAGATTCTAGATCCAAGTGGTCAGAAGTCTAGATCCACGGGTGAAATTGGATCTAGACATCCAGTGGATTGGGATCCAGAATTAGACGGATCTGAACTCAGAGGTCGGATGGATGGGTTCGGGCATACGGACGTGTAGTGAAGCAAAGTCCAAGGGTTCTAAATCTAGATCCAGGCGACTGGTGGATCTGGATCTGATATGGTGGATCTATGATATAATAAGTGGATCTGGAGCTTGGCGGCTGGATTGGGCCTCTACAACATGATAGATACAACATGGACGACATAGCAATGGTAGAGGAAGTGTTTGAAGCCAGATGGGATGCAAGGTTAGATGGGATGATAGGATACAGGAGGGTATAGGACATAATCATAAATCAGAACCGAATTTGCCTTGGACATCGCAAGCGCCTTCCTCTTCGCCTGGAATCGGGAATTACATTGGCCCCAAGGTGTACGGAGGTAGTCTATAGGAGATCTAGTGTTGGGTATTATATCTGGATAATATATTGGCCAGATCCAACCTACTAGTGATCCATAGTCTAAGTGCATAATATTGATTTGCCGGAGTTTACTGCTTGGCCGGGAGGTCCTTCGCTTCTCAAGACCCAAGATCCCGCTATATGAAGCGGCAAGCACGAGAAAGGAAGACACGCAAAGGCAAGGGGCACCTTACAAGGCAACCCAGACCCGTATCCAAATCCAAAGTATTGGATCCACGGCCCCCCCAGATACAAGTCGAAAACCACTGGATCTGGGCATTATACCGCGAGTAGTGTGAGGATTTCCACCCTACTTGCCAAGATCCCCAAGTCTCGCCAAGCCATTTATTCTTCAACACTTGGACTCTTCACCAGTTACCAGAGGAGCAAGATCCAGCCCTACCGACGGGTACACAAGGTGACCAAGTTCAGCACAGATCACGGATCGTCGGGGGACCCCCTCCGTTAGTCGGTGTTCGGGCAAAGTTGGGAAGTTGGATCCAGCAATCTCGCAGATTTTGCTGATCCCGCTACACCACATCAATGACACCCACGAAAGCTGGTAAATTGGGGTGAGGGGACGCGACCGCTATATTCATTTCTCTATTAAATCATTCAAGAGGATTACTAGCTCGGGACACGATATCAAGATCCAAGCCATGAACATTCCATAAGTCAATAGAGTAGCGTCGTATCCAGGTTCGTCTAAAATATTTCCAAAATCTGGTCCATTTGGCAGTATCGTACCAAACAGAGCGAGTAGAGCACTCTTGCTGAAGCTTTCTTATATCGTAGTTGATACCGTGGGAGTCCACATAAGACGGCGGGATAGCAGTCAACATATCGAGGAAACCACACTCCATGGCTATAGCGATAGCAGCAGGCGTAATGTGAAGCTTAGCCATACGCCTTCGTATAGCTTGCTTGAAATGGAAAAGACACCCTACCATGCTCGCCTATGGGAACTGAGTGCCGACCGCGTCGACTAATGCTTGCTCAAAATCGCAAACAACTCGAGCAGGTCTCAATCGTCCATGCAGTGTATTCCCATTAGCATCATGATTTTGTTGTAGCCTTCTGAATGCATTCCCGTAGTCACGATATACATCACGGGGACGAATAGGCGACTGGCAGGGTCATTTACCATTATCACTAAGCACTGTCGGAATGGCCGAGGCACAGATCGAAATGTTCCATCTACAAAGATGGCCGATTCAGGGTACTTAAGGAGCTCCATAAGGCGAGGGTGAGCCCATACAATGGTTCGTTGAAGGACTTGATCGTGATAGTACACGTGCTGGAACTGGAAGAACAACATTGTGCTTCCAGACACAAAGCACAGAGGAGTCACATCAACCATTCCGTACAAGTTACCACCAAAATGAAGCCGTCTCGCTCGGTATACTCGACGAACTACTTGATCCCTGGTGAGTCCATGCAAAGCCTCGTCGTTGTCATCTTTGTAAAACTCTGCGTTAATCATATCCCATATGCGTTGCGCAGTCATTGCAAGATGGCGGATCGCCATCTCAAACTCGCGTGTTACACCGATGCCGACTTTGGTGGTGATAAGCTGGACATGAAGTCCGTCAGCGGTGCTGTTTTCAGCGTGAACGGAATGATCGTTGGATGGATGTGCAAGAAGCAACGTACTGCCGCTCTCTCCACGGGGGAAGCGGAGTTTGTGGCCGCGTCTTGTGGAGGACAAGAGCTTCTGGGGCTAAAAGAGCTCTTGAGGGAACTCGGGATGGCGCTACAACTCCCATTGATCCTCTACATGGACAATCAAGCCGCTATCAAACAAGTGCAGAACGAAGCCAGATCAAGCCGCGCGAAACATGTCGACGTTTGTCTCAAGTTCCTCCAGGGCTATTCTGCAAAGAAGATAATCGAGCCTACATACGTCGAGACCGGTGAAATGATAGCCGACCTGTTCACCAAGGCTCTACCAGCACCACGAATCCTCAAGCTGCGTGCTGCGTGCCGTTTGAAGTAACGCCACCAGCATCGGGGGGGGGATGTTGGAAGCTGGCCGATGCAGCGGTCGAGGCGTTGCAGTCGAAGTGACGATGTTATTTTTTTCGGGCCACCGACAGGTCTGGTCTCGCATTGGGTCACGTGACCCAATGCGAGACCTGCCAGAACAATTCTGGTTGGTATCGCGTTGGGCCATCGCAATAGCAACCCCATCTTATGATTGATTAGCCTACGTTATTAACGCAGCAGTCCACATACGCCATTAGAGAACAGATCTTTAGAAAACACGTGTATTCGTTAAATTTTAATGCCTATCTGAAAACACCACCAGCTAGTTCATTCGCAAAAATGGCAAGCAAGCCCCAGTCAGTCACGTGCTCCCGCTGTGGAAGCACACTTCGCTCCGCGAGGAATCTTTAAAAACACCAAGGTCGGCGGGTTTGCCGCGAGACGCGGAACCCAAAGCTGCGCTTGAAGCGCTTAGAGCGGGCGCGCAATAAGGCCCAAGCGGC
Source organism: Phytophthora fragariaefolia (assembly GCA_030267785.1). Lineage (NCBI taxonomy): Eukaryota > Oomycota > Peronosporomycetes > Peronosporales > Peronosporaceae > Phytophthora > Phytophthora fragariaefolia. The sequence continues at coordinate 4,049 of BSXT01001594.1, forward strand.
CGACACTCAGCGGAAGCGCTGAAGTACGCTTCGAACCGCGTCAAGTGCTGTATCTGCACGGATTTCGCTTCTCGCGTTGTTCGCTCGATTAATTGCGACCACGCGCTGCACAGGAGCTGCTCCGTCGCCTGGAAAAGAGTGTACCAGGGTGGAATCCATGAAGACTTTGGGCGCCGCACCGATGCACCTCCATGTCCTTTCTGTAGGCATCCGTTTAGTCTAAAAACGTAAATAAACACTGGGCTACGGTTTTGCGAATGTTTAATGCTTTTTATACACCAATACAATTCCTACGTAAAATCTTAACGGGCCAGAGAAAGTCGCAAACTTCAACAAACCTTTGCGAAGGTGACGATTGTTCTTTCTTTAGTCTGTTCACAATCCCATTTTTCTTCATGCGCCTACCAAGAGACAGCTGCAAAACCAAATCCTCTACTTTTGGACAATACTCTCGATGTTTTGGGCACACGCGCGCTTGTTCTACTATTATGATTTGTACTACATACGAAAACTGAATCTACACACACGATCCACATTTCCGGCAGCATCTTGGGTTGTCCGTTGCACAGGCTACATGGGTGGTTGGGATGATCTTTTTAATATAAATATATAGAAGACCAGCAACGAATCTGGCTTAGGATGCATGCCACTTCAGCTTTTACTCTCTAAAGCAAGCGGACAATATCCTCGTCATGGCTTGTAGAGTCAGAGGAGTAAGAAGTGAATACGGCTTTGACTTGGACTCGGATTCTTCGTACGCGTACGAGAGCGCAGAAGACAACGTAGAACGGAATGGTGATGACGATCATGACGGGACTATCGTCAGAGGAGATGAAGGCACTGCGGAGGAGCAAGAAGAGATTGGGCATGAAGAGGTTGAGCATGAAAATCTTGAAGTTGAAGTTGCTGAGGCGCATCCAAAATTCACCACCGTGATCATTTTGAATGGATTTCGTTACACTCGTGCTAGAGTGTCATCCAGAAAATCACTTTTCGCTGCAGTGTTTATCGCAGGACTGATTCCAGAGGAAAGGTTGAGTTTAACCTCGCTTTGGTATCATTTAAAATTCTGTACCGCATACATGCCGTGCTTCTGCTCATCCTGTTCTCGCCATTCGAGATATCACGAGTCAAATGGAAGCCGCTGTAAATCGGCAATTCTGGTGCCCGATCTCCGCTCATGTGCAACTTCAAATTGGTCGTACCAGCTAGATACCGAGCGATTCGTTTCGCTAGCTTCCAATCTTGCACGTAAGGTGCGTGGGTGTGGTGAGTGGCACGATGTACTGCGAAAGCGATGTCTGGACGAGTGCATCTCGCAATCCCCAGTAAGATCCTAACTAGGGACTGAAAATCCTTCACCGTCGGCAATGTTGAATCCGAAGAAACCGGAGGCACAGGGAGGGGTTCCGCGCTGAGATCAGGGTCATCTTCGCCAATAGGGCACCTCACTGGGTGAGCTTGAGCTAAGCCAGTTTTTGCTAGCAGCTCTTTGATAGCGTGTTCATGGTCGAAAACGTATCCTGCCTTCTCGTCGTACTCGATTCGAACTCCAAGGAACATTTTAGCCGGACCTAAGTCCTTCAGCGAGAGTGCCTGCATCCCCGCGAAAAATTCGTCAACCCTCACCGGCGACGAGGCGGTCACTAGGAGATCGTCGACGTACGTTCCAACAACTGTGATGCCATCACTGCCTGCTTTGAAGTAGATACAGGTGTCCGTGATGCACTGGGTGGAGCCGAGTTCCACTGACGTGCTGTGCAGCAGCTTATGCCACAGCCTCCCTGCTTACTTCAATCCGTAGAGACTTCGATTACGACGGAGCCCCAGATTGCCAGCATCGCGAACACCAAATTTTGCCAGCGTCTCTGCGCTAACATCCATGCCTTGTGGAATCGCGAGTACGATTTCGATGCCTTCCTCCATCATTGCCTTCACTTATGCGTTTAGGACGGCTACCTGACGCGCACGCACGCCCCAGATGTGAGCCAACACGAAGATCACCTTACCGCTTGTCATTTCCAGTACTGCAGCGAACGTAAGTGTGTAGTTCACACCCAGTATCCGCTCATTACCACAGGCAACTAAACGGGCTTTGTAGCATAGAACCGATCCATTGGAGTCTCGTTTCTTCTTGTAGACCGATTTCGAGTGCAGCTTCGTCGTGGATGGCTCACACTTGATGAGTGTCCACGTGGCGTTAGCGATAAGAGCTTGTAGCTCCTCTAGTTCTTTCTTTGTCCATTGTTCTGCTTCAGGACTCTGGTGAGTCTCTCGGTATTTCTGTGGGTCCGGCAACATCGCGAGCACAGCATTTTCGTCCGGAGTGCTCGGTCCTCCTCCTTTTGCCGCAACCAACGGAACTCCTCCGGTCGACCCGACCGACAGCTCTCCTTCAGGCGTTACCACTGTCAGGTTAACTGCGTCAATTTCACCGTCTGCCTCGCGTTTTGTTTTTCGGGACTTGCGGCATATGCGAGTGGAGCGACGGGGCCTCGGTGGATTCCCAGAGGCAGAGGTTGCCCGAGGGGCTCTCTCGCATCGGATTACTGTTCTTGTCCGTAGGGTTTTCCAGTGGAGCGATATGCTTGGGCGTAGCCGGAGATGAGCTTGGGGGGACTTGACCAGGTTTTCCACGTGCTGGGTAACAACTACAATGCGATCACCGGGTAGATAAATGCGGTAGCCTTTGGTGATATCGTCCATACCAATGACATGACCGAGTACAGCACGTTTCATCAGCATCTTTTTCTTGGGGTCGTGCCGCACGGTGCAGGTTGTCCCGAAAGCGACGACGTCGGAAAGACTCGGAGCCTTTCCAGTGAGGACTTCGAGTGGAGAACGTCGGGCTTTGTTCGCCCTTGTTGGACTACGGCTTAGGATATACGTGGCGTACTCAGCAGCATCGCTCCAGAAAGTGGGAGCGAGTTTCGAGTCGAAGATCATGCATCGCACCATATTGAAAATGGTGCGATGCATCCGCTCAGCCTTCCCGTTGGACGCCTGGTTCGAAGTCTCGCTCACTTGCCAATATACACTCTCTTGCTTGCAGAATATATCGACAGTCTTGTATTCTCCGCCACCGTCAGTGAGGAGAACTTGCACGACAGCGGCCAAGTTGCAGCCACGCCGAGCAAGCTGCCCCCCGCGAAAGCAGTTCGCGAGCCAGTAAGGGTGCGTAGTATACTTCGTTCACAGTGATGGTAGTGTTCTTGCCATTGACTCCTCCTTGAAACTGCACAGAGCCCACAATGTCACTGGCAGCGTAGCTCCATCGGGTAGCGTGAGTGAAAGTGCTCCGACGCAGTCCTTTGCGTCGCAGAGCAGGCTCGAATTGTTGACGAGGTGTCGGCTTGCCCCGCTGTAGACAATCCAGCGCTGATCCCCGTCTCCTTGATCACTGACAGTGGCCACAAGAGTCCAGTTAGGCTTTGTCGCGCCACCAGCTTTGGTCGCGTTCACTCGTTTGGGTTGTGGGTACATAAGTGCAATGTGCCCCATTTCACTGCAGTTGTAGCACTTCCTCGTGTCCTCGACAGCGTTCACAACGTCCTTGTCCGCCGTGCGCCGATCGATACCCCCGACGTCGAACCGCTGCGCGAACTGGACCAGCTCTTGCGCATGCAGCAAGTAGTCTTGCCGTTGCTCGTCGTACCTGCCGAGGCGAGTGGGACTGAAACGTGGTGACGCATGACGAACGATGTTTTGCAGTAGCATCGCCGGCGACGCATCCGTTGCGTGCATCAACGCGATCAGGTAGAGGAAGTGATCATTCGAGACGCCTCCTTGGGCGCGACAAACATTATCGCCGCGTCTTCCATCGACAGCCGCACCGTGAAGGTGGAATTCGTCTGTTCCAAAGCGTAAAACAGGTAAGGGCAAACTGCCCAGCACGTGCTTGCTTGCTCTTGAAAAAACAACGACAGGCCCGACCGGTTAGGTGCTGTCCCAGCTTATTCAGCTTCACCTCCTCCGGCCACCGGAAACCGCAGGATCTCTCGGTCATTTCAACTTGCCCGATGAACATCAGCGCCCACTGTTGGTATCATGCGCCCAGCCACTTGCACGTCTCTTGCCCGTCGAAATCGTGAATGCTCAGCTTGGACTGACTGTGACTCGGATAGCCGTAATGGCTCACTCCCTCGACGTGAACCGCCTGGTTTACAGCCCTATGGGGTGCTTGAGCTGGCGGAATCGCGGCAGCAGCGCCACGTTCAGCAGTTTGAACTGGAGGCGGACGGTGCACTCGGTACTGCGGCTGTGGCGCTCCTCTCCAGGCGTCTGCACGCCCCCAAGCTCATGGATCTGCATTCGCTGCATACCCATGCTCCCATGGTCGATGGCTTGGCGAAAAATGCTCTCTCGTCGTTGCGGCAGATCTGGTGAGACTGCACCTTGGCGTTCACGCTGTGGTATCACGGCCTTCTCAATTGCATCGATACGAGTCGTGAGCTGTCGGATAGCGTCGAGGAAGAGCAACCGTAGGGTCTTGACTTCCATATTCTTCTCGTTCTCCACTGCTCCTTTCACAAGCCGGTGGACCTGCCGGAGGCACTTGCGCTGCCGTCGACTGGTCTTTGCGATCACTTGGGCTCATAACCTGTTATAAATCAGCACTTGTTGGTCAAAGAGAAGAATGAAAAGTGAGTTCGTTTGTAGTTGCTGTCTGCCTAAGCTTCCTACGCTAACCTTGTGCTTCCTCCATGTCGTGCTTTCGCAGGTCGTGCGCTCGAACATCGTCACTTCAACTGCAACGCCTCGACCGCTGCATTGTGACCTACCGCAATGCAACCACCGTCACATTGCAAACTTCCAGGCAGCGTCGGCCAGCTTCCAACATTTGAATCATGGTTACATATATATCTTATTCTCCCCGTCGCTGGTATGGGATCCCTGTTCATCTAAGTGCAATGCTCTTAACGTGGGAGCACCATTGCGAGTGTCGAGTCCATGCTGCTACCCAAGTTTTTGGCATCGGCGACACTGTGTACGAATCTTCTGCACCATTGATCTGAGCAGCCGAGGTCTTCTTCGACGCCGAGCCGGCCGTCGTCGGAGCGGCTTTGGAAATCACCTGAAGGATATCGCATGTGCTGTAGAGTCTGGTCATTGATTAAACATGTGGTACATCTCAATCTCTCGGTCTCCGAGCGCGTGGCTTAGCCACTGCGAGTACACCAACTGAGATCCGTTTAAGCAGACCAATACCCAGACGCATGATGAGAAACCAAGTAATGGAACCAATTGGGCTCATCATTTTGTTCCAGAACGATCCCAGCTTTTTAACTAACCAAAATTTATCGCAAATCTTTCATTAGCTTGCAGTGCTATCTGCATCGCTATCGTCAGGTGGCTTCTTAAAGCTCCGTTTGCTTGCCATTCGCAGCCGAGTTCGGTCCATATTGCTTTAATTCAGCATTGGTCCACACCCTTAGTCCCTTGCCACCAGTTTCGTAGTCCGCCAGCATCCCCTTCGCGATGGCACCAGTTGTAACCTAAAAAACAGCATCCACAAGCTGCCTCAGCAATTCAGCACCTCTAGGACTCAACTTCAAAGCCAAATCCTCACGCTAGGAAAGATGTAGCCAGCGATAGATTCCACCACACGTGCCAATTCACCACGATTAATAAGTCCTGGACGGAAAATTGACGTGCGCTCAAACTCCAGCTTCTTGATGTTCTCCTCCACTTCCCCCTTGGTCTGGGGGTAGAGGAACCAACTGTCCTTGTCGGCATTCTGCAACACCGATCAACCTATCAGACTCAACTCTCCAGTTGGCAAACCTTCAGTAAACCCTTACACTGGCAGTCAGCAGTCCGAAATACGGTACTCCTGCACTCTTAGTCAGCTCCGCGAACGTTGTCACGTACTCCAAATCCACTGCACAATCACAACCAAGATATCCGAATTCAGTTCCGAAAACTAGACCCCGAACCTCCAACGAACCTTTGCGAAAAGCTTCGGCCGAGCCGGCGTCTTTGCGTGTCGTGCCCAGACATGAGAACGCGGCGTCGACGTCGCCCGTCACTTTTTTCCAGTCGCGATGCAACTCCTCGAAATCCACGGGCACAATTTCCAGTTTCGTTTGAGCCGCAGCGACGTTCATGGAGGGGAACGCCTGGCTCCATTGGGTTTCGGGGATCTCGCGGCGTGTGAGGGCGATGACGCGACTGCAAGAAGGAGATTGCACTAGTTCGGCCACCAGGTCGCGGCCGACCGCGCCTGTGGCGCCCTGAACCAAGGCGACGTAGCCCATCCCGTTAAACTGAGGCTGTCAATCTTTTGCGACGAATAATGTTGCGGGAACGCGGTGTTTATGTTGCGTTATTGAGCGATAAAGTTTTGCAGGGTAACGTTAGGATCGTTGCTGTATTCCTTCCGTGTTGCTTTAGGATGCCTCGAAATACAAGCTTTTCTCACCCTTCAAACCTTACAATAGATGAAACTATGAATCACACATGCGGTCCGCTTTTTATAGGCTTTACTATTTTTATATGCCCAGTTTGCAGGCAGGGCCCTGCTTGATCCTCGACACTCCACCTTTGTCCAGACGGTGATCAATCAGTGGAGAATCAAAACCCGGTGAGATGGCAGACGACGATCAAAACAGCATTCGGGGTGCAGGATTAGCAAATGAAAGCGAAACACCACACTTCGATGCATTGTTTGCCCAGTACGACACTGGAAGCGGGTATGAAAGCTTAGTCGATGCTTCTCCCAGTAGTACGAACTAATGCTGTGGATATTTTTGTTTAGAACATTCGGCACGGAGCATTTGGGTAGCCTACTGATTGACATGGGTTTCAACGCGTCTCCTAAGGTTCTAGACCGTGCGCTCGACGATATGGATCCGAATGCGACAGGAGAAATTGCCAAGTTGACGTTTCTCGAGTGGTTCGAAGAAAATGCCGATTACATCGATGACACTCCTCCAGCTGAACCAGTCCAAACATCACTTCCTGTTTCAGCCCGGTCTCAACAGCAAGACGAAGCGTATTCGGAGCTTCAAAGCGCCATGCTTGACGCCAAAAATCAACGTAGACAAGCTGAGCTTGATGCTCACTTACTATCTAATCGTCTCGCTCATCTTCGGGCGGAGGACGCTCGTGCACAAAAACGCATTGAAGAAGCCAAGCGCCGAGCTCGTGAAATAGAAGCCATTAAGAAGCGCAACGATGACAAGCAACGCGCGAAGCAAGAGGCCAGGGAGCAAATGCAGCGCGATATCAAGGCTACCTGTGAGTACAACAACATGATGCAAACGTCGTCGCGAGAACGTCGCAACCAGCTGATTGCAGAGTATACATCACAACGCGTCCAGATCGTCCAGGACACACGTGCCGAGCGGAAGCACCATCTTGATCAAATTCGGAGACAGCGGGAGAATGACAGATCGTGGCTTGCAGAACGCTCACAGGAGATTCGCGAAAACGAAAAACGCGCCGTTCGTCAGCGGCAGATTGCGCAGAAGAATCACGAAAAAGAGCTTGTCAGAAAAGCTCGTGATAATTTGGCTCGCGAGCACGAGAAGCGGTTGCAGTCAGAGAGAAAGATTCATCACATGGAAGCTGAAGAGGCTGAATTGATTGCCAGATTGCGTGTAACCCAAGAGATGCAGCGTGCAGCGTACGAAGAACTCGAATTTGTCATGCAGGATGAATAATCTGCACTAAAATAAAAATACCTAACATCGATTAAATATATTTAGCAAAAGAAGCATACGCTTGTTTCTTATAAGCGATTGACAGATCAAGGCATAGCGTTTATAAACTATTTCAACTGTTTTTCTATCAAACTATTGTCAAATCACCGAGTCCAATATTGTTAGCTTCCTTGGCATCCTAGCTGTCAACAATGGTAAGGCTTTAGTTTCAATGGGAAATTGTATGTTTCGTGCTCAATCGTACTACTTCAAGTAAGGTGAAGATGGAAATGGCACTAAGCCATCGCAACGTTTTACGTCATGTACTTGTCGTAAACAGATTCCATCGATGCCGTCGTCGTAGCTTGGGCTATTCATCAAGCTTCACTTCGCTTCTCAGACTTTACGCTTCGAATGACCTTACATAGACGTTGGTTCCGAAATTGGTTTCTGAGCTTTATTTCGACTGGTGATGACTTACAAATCAGTAATTGCAATGCTTTATTCGAAAAGGAGCGTTGATATTCACGGAAGAATACGACCGAATCTACAATTTGCTGGAAATTTTGTTTCCAAAACGCTGCATGGCGAGCCTCACCACATCCTGTGCACACCCCCAGTGCAGCGTGTGACCCGATCCACCATGCGCGTAATTGTGAATGACGATGGCTCCAAGTTTGGTTGGACGCAAATCTGTCTCAAGCCGGACACCTCCTGTTCGCCCGGGGCGCAACCCTGCTGCGGGGCCAATTATCTTACTATTGCGGACCTCGGGCCACAGCTGACAGCAGCGCTCCCACACACCCTCAACGTCGTTGGTATCGTTATTTGTGCTCCAGTTGTGGGGCTGCACAGTTCCACCAAGGACAACGTCACCATGCGGACGTGGAATGATGTACGTGTGGTGACCATCCCGATGAATGACTGCTGCGTACTTGTTCAGCATGGGGTTATGGACCTGTCGCGGAGGTACGCTCAGTTTTGTTTGTGCACCCGGCATATTGGCTATTGAGCATCAGTGTTGAGAACTCACCCTGATAATCTGACCACGAATCGGGTAGACGGTGTTATCCCCAGCCAACTTTTTCGCTCCAAGCCCTGACAAAAAAATCAATTAATACCAACAACCCGATAGAGCAAAGACGGTTCGAACCTGTACAGTTCACCAGAAGATCGCAGTTTTCTTCGTCGAAGTCCGTCACACGGCGCTCTTTGAAAATACCGCCCAATTGGCGAACTTGTTTTTGAAGCCACTTCATGAATACTCTGCAGCCGCACCAACAACGAATCGCGTCAGCAACGCCAACAAAAAAATACCCCGCGCCAGAAAGCCCTCGTACTCAGTGTTGTAGATGATTGTCCCGAAAGCGAATCCGTGGACCGCATCCGGTGACACTTGCTCTGCCTCCTCCCGACTTAGCAGTCGAAAGTTCTCCACGCAGCGCGCCCAGTAAGGGTGTACCTGCCATGGAGTAGATTACTACTTCAGATAGTATCCAGCTATGATTACTATCCCCTTCTCACCACTAACGGGGGACCTTCACTCGACACTTCAACTCCTTCCACCACGTGGATCCCCGCTTCCTCTGCGTGTTTCTTCATCACCTGCGTCAGCCATTCATAGCTTACCTCGCACCACTTGCTGTAGCAGGCCCCGATAGTACTATGTTAGTACACTATTAATACTAATACGAAGACTACTACTACTACTCCGCACCGAGGCTTGGTGGGGTCGGCGTCGTCCGGCAGAGAGAAAGGCATCCACAGCCCTCCGGCCACGTGCGACGTGGTTGTGTCGAAGTTGTCGGCAGCAACGCGAACATGCGTGAAGCCGCTCTGAAGCAGAGCCAGCGCCGACGTGAGACCGATCACGCCGCCGCCCACCACCAGCACGCGGCACTCACGCGAGGACATGAGTACTATTTTGCTATACTGTAGTACAGAACTGAATTAATATTGTAGTAAGTTAAAATGATGTGGTGTACCCAACGTTAAGTGGGCCACACTCTTGAACCAGCTGTTCCCAGTCGCGAATTGGCACCATGGCGAACGGTACGTCTCCGCGCAGTTCTTCCGCGCCGTGTGAACGCATGTGTCGGTGGCTCTACGCTTCTTCTTTCGGGATCGTTGTGTAGCTGACTCTCTCCTCTCTCCACTGACCCCTTGATCTCCTCCGCAGCCACGCTAGACCCCGAAAAATTCTACCTCGTGCGCGGCGCGCAGAGTAGTACGTCCGTCTGCATTATCTTCCGTGTTTCTTCTAGTCTTTTACGCTAACAATTGTTTATTTATTTACTTAATTATTTGTTCCCCTAGTCGAGCCGGATGAGGTGGACTACCGCAACCTCATGACGCACTACAAGCTGGAGCCGCAGATCGCCAAGATGGCGGAGACGACGCTGCCCAGCACGTACCACCACCTGCTGCGCGGCGTGGGCGAGGCGCGCGACTCGCTCACGCCCGGCGAGGCCAAGGGTGACCTAATCGCGCTGCTGGACGGCGTGCCCTTTGACCGCCCCATCGAGCCGCTGCCCGAGAGTGTGGTCAAGAGCGCGCTGCAGCTGCCGGCGGGCAGCAAGAGCGGCCCCGTGCTCCACCCGATCGGCAGCCGCAAGACCGCGGGGCTCATCCACGCACCGCCGCCCACGAGCGCCGAGCGCGCGGCCCACGCTGAGAAGCAGAAGGGAAAAGCTAAGGACGACAAGGACCGCAAGGAGAAGAAGGAGAAGAAGAAGAAGAAGCGCGAGAGGGAGGACGCCACGATGCTGCAGAAGCTGCTGGCTCCGCTCGTCACCGAGCTGCGTGGCCTCACATGGGCTGGCTGGGTTGTTAGCGGCAAGCCTGGCAACCCGTTCCTGCAGAAGTTCACCAAGGAAAACTGCAAGCGCCTGGGCGTGCCCAACTACTTCGACTACATCAAGAACCCGATGGACCTCACGCGCATGAAGGAAAAGGTCGAGCGTGCCGAGTACTCTAAGATCGACCAGTTCACGTTGGATATCAAGCTCATGGCCACGAACGCCAAGACGTTCAACCGCGTGGGCGAGCCCGTGCACCAGATGGCCATCGAGATCGAGCAGCTCTACGAGTCGAGGTTGCCGACGTACAAGAAGATGTTTGACGACCTGCAGCAGGAGCGCAAGAAGCGCAAAAAGGAGAAGAAGAAGAGGAAAGAGAAGAAGAAGGAGAAGTAAGTAGGGGTGTTCCCCACGCGCAGGAGCGCAACAATTCCGAACAAATGGCAACGGTTCATAATCTCTTGTGTCTATTCCACCACGAGCTGCACCTTCTCCTCCGTGTCGAGCTCGCTTAAGCCCCCCATCGCTGCGTCTAGCGCGGGTGTGGTGGGCAGCCACCAGCTCCACACGTCGCGCCCAAAGTACACCGTCACATTGTGCATAAAGCTGCAGCCCGCGAGCTCTCCCTTGGTGCCGGCCAGGAACTCGAGCGTCGTCTTGCCCTCGCGCAGCAGCCACAGGTGGAAGGCCAAGTAACCGACCAGCAGCAGCCCCACGCCGAGTGACAGCGCCCAGCCGCACTTGAGCAGGGCCTCGTGGTGTCGGAAGCGCGCGTCCCACACCAGCGGTCGCGTCATGGCGTTGAACACGAGGCAGCTCAGCGCCGTGTAGAGCAGGAAGAGCAGGAAGAACTTCTTGTTGCTCCAGCCCACGCAGTTGCCTGTCCAGGGGCAGTGGTGGTCCATGCGGAACACACAGCGCTCGCACACGGAGCAGTGGTGGGCGCGCGCGGCCTTGTCGGCGTCGCAGCGCTCACAGTAACGCGCCACGCGCTCGCTCGGCTCGGAGCGGCGACTCGCGGGGCGGCAGCGCCACGCACGCGCGTAGCTCCAGAGCATGAGCGCCGTCAGCAGCACGTACAGCACGTTGAGAGTGGTACTGGATGATGTGCGCACCACCGCCGCCCACGTGTACAGCTTGAGCGCCATGAGCCCGAGGGCGACAGCCACGAAGCCCCCGCTCATAGTCGCGAAGTAACTGCCCTGGGAGGAATCTTCCTCTAGAGGAACGTAATACCCTGTAAAAGAACGCATGGCTGCATCTGCGAGCAGAGGAGTGTGTCAAAACATACACAAATATTATATATACATGTATGATGCATTAGGGGGGGGGGCTACCTAATTTAACGACAGATAGGCATCTGGGAGAACTCTAACTAGGTAGCTCGATACAAACGACTCAAAACCCAAATTAGGCATACACAAAGTATACAATATTCAAGTCAATGGTATCAGCTACGTGTATTCCCAGCAACGCGTTCAGGCAGATCAAGCAAGTTGAAGTACTGCTGCGACTGAAGCTGCCCTTCCATTACATAGATGGTTAGAGCTGATCTCTATGGGCTCTTGATTTGCTTCAAGACGCTGAACTTACTCTCCACTGAGTGCGTGCCGGGCGATATTGCTGCCATTCCAGCAACAAAATTTGTTGCAGTTTGATGGTTGCATTTACTGCAATCAGCAAACTGTACTTGCCCTCGCAATCTATACCAGACCATGCTTTAAGAACGTAGATCGACCCAAACTTTTACGGGTCGATGGAAATTGGTGCCGTGCCTGTATCGATCGATCAACTTCTGTCTTTGTTTATTGTCACTACTTCATTTTCATTTTTCCGGTGAGGTATATTGTGTTCATTTAGTACTACGAGGTCCTAGCGAACAGTTGACTAACTATTGTCACTACAGGCTGTCGAACCAATCGTAATCAATCGAGCCTTGTGGGCTCGATGAGATTTCGAAACTGGCGATCGTTGCAATTTTGTGGAGTATTGCCAGATGACAACGCCGGCGACATGCGACGGCGACGACGACAGCGGCGGTCACGGTGACGGCGACGACCAGCTACCGTCACACCGCGGACCTCATCATCCCTACATCTACACAATCAACTGCATGTATGCCGCGTAAACGACGGCACTTGGTGGAACACCAATGGTTGGTGCTCCGGAGTCTGCGGGAGCTGCTGCAGAGCAGGGACCCCGTAGGGCAGGAACTGCAGCAGTAGGAAGAGGTCTGACTAACTACTTGTCTTAATCTAAGCACTTCGCAATCTACTTTGCAGCGCGCAAACGTCATAAATTTATCACATCTACCTGTAAGGATTGCTAGCACAACCTTGCGCCTGCGGCGCTTGCAGGGGACAAGCGAATCTACTTTGTGTTCATGAATACCTCCGTCCGAACGGAGCTGCTGGGTGCTGTCTATACAGCCAGCGAATCTGATGTGGAAGGCACGCGATTGCTCTCACCAGCGTTCCCTCAGATTCAGAGTTGCGATGTGGTGCGCCAGTTATATATAAAGTAGCGTATGAGGCCCGAGATTCGATAGTATAGCTGGTTTACTACCTAATCGACTAGCGAAAGACCGAGGTCTAAGTCCAAGACTAATATCACTTTCCAATTTGCCTCCAAAGCCACACTTCACGGTAGCAACTACAACTACAACTACTTCACCACTCTAGCTACCCTCGCCTCCTCCTACGCCGTGCGCAAGCCTGACATTTGGTAGCACTCGCTCTCGGTCCCGGAGGGATAGTGTGGACCACACTACGTCGGACACCATAGGACCGAATCTAGTGTGGTACACACTACATACCAAGTTGAAGTCGGGGTAGTGCTGTGCCGTCGTGCCCGCTGTGCTTTGTGAAGCAAGCCCCTGGAAGAAGAAGAAGAAGATGCGTTGTGCCGTCGTGTCCGCCCGCAGAGTTGTGCTGGAAGCCCTCTGAGCGTCTTATGAAAAATGGACGCAAATGTAGCTGCCCAAGTGTTGGCAGAAGTCACCGCGGTCCAGCGCAAGCAGTAGGAGCTGATGGAGAAGATTGAGATTAAGCCACCCGCAGAACGGCGGGTGGAAGGTATCTCTATGCCACACTATAGTGGCTCGATCAGCGAAAGCTTGGAGCTTTTCTTGGATCAAGCCAGTCTGTTCTTTGAGGCTAAGAACATTGATTACGCACATGAGAGTAACCGCAGCGTGTACTCGCAATCATGGTATCGAACCTAACTGGTCAAGCCGCTGCATGGTATGTCACGCAGCAGCACGAAATTGCGGGCATCACGGCACTCGCTGCGGCACTGCGTTGTGAATTTATTCCGCGGCACTGCGTTGTGAATTTATTCCGCCTGATTTGCAAGAGCGCTTGTTCGACTCTCTGTATCAGCTTAAGCAACGTGAGTGTCGTGGCCTGGCGGAATACGTCACCAAGTATCGACAGCTGATAAGTCGTGTTAAGGACATGGAGTCGTGTTAAGGACATGGGGGAACTTGACAAGATTACGCTCTTCACACGTGGTATCGTCTCACAGACGCGCCCCGAGGTCGTCTATCGCCGGTGCAACACCGTGCATGAAGCTGTCAACGTAGCCATGGAGTATGAGCGTGCTCATGCTACACAGATTCATGGAGCCCGTGGGTTTTCTCGGCCGTTGTATCCATGAGCACGCGACACTGAAAACCGAGGCTCTAGTGGTTTTGGTCGAAGCTCGAATCACGCTCCGGCTCAAGAATCCCAGTCTGGGCCCATGGACATAGCGTTCAGCAGAATGATCTCTAGGGATGAATGCCAGAGACGCGTCCTGTGCGATAAATGCGGGTGGTTTCGATTACCAGATGGCAGAAGAGGGGGCTGATTGTTTCCACCAACTGCTGGTCAAATCGGGAGCGGTGATCGGAAAGTGTGTGAAAGTGCTGCTGAACAGCGGCGCGGACCACAACGTCATTCGCAAAGGGCTAGATACTCAAGTGGTGCGTCGCAAGAAAGCTGTGGCGGAACGATTTGATGGCTCAGTCACCTCGCCACAATGAATCAATGAAGTCAAGGCGGTTACGACCTTGGAAGGTTTTGTGCTCAATGACATGTTCTCGTTGGAGTGGGACTTAACAGTGACGCACGACATTATTTTGGGCAAGCCTTGGTTCTCGCGCTTTAACCCCGTCATTGCTCGGCGCACGCACGAGGTGACGCTAGATTTGGGCCTATTAGACCCATTTTGGTTCATCGAGGAAGACGAGCGACTGTTCCAGTTGGTGGAAGAAATTGAGGCCGCTGGACGAACGGTATGCAGCGATGGAGATGCCAAGCCGGCTGCACCAGACGACGACAGTGCGAGTGGAAGGGGCATGGGTCTTGCTGGTACGCCGGTCGGCGCGTTGGACCAGGCTACGAAGCTTCCGCCTCTCCTATTGCTCGGCTGCTCCAGGACTACACGGATTGTTTTCCGGACGAGCTGCCCAATGAGCTGCCTGTATCGCGCGTCGTGGAATTTGGACTGACGAAGAAGCCGGACGCGCGTCCAAGCCCTCGAGCACCATTCCGACTGTCCAAGACAGAGCAGGAAGCTCTGAAACTGTTTGGCGAGGACCTTCTTGAGAAGATGTGGATCGAGACGTCTGGCGCCCCGTGGGTATCGAGCATTTTTGCAGTACCCAAAAATGATCCAGTTACGGGGAAAGCCCCGTCAAAGGCTGAATGGATTCGCTCCGGCACGGCCTCACTACCGGTGCGATGGGTGATGGATTACCGGTATGTGAACTCGCAAACAGAAGTTCCCAAAATCCCTCTCCCCAGGATCGACGAGCTTTTTGATCAAATGGTGGGTTGCCGACTCTTCTCGACGTTGGAATTGGTGCAAAGGTACCACCAGATGCGCGTGGAACCTGCTAGCCGCAAGTACACAGCATCCAGGACGGAGTCCGAGACTTATCAATGGTGCGTCGCTCCAATGGGCATGAGTGGAATACCTGGTGTATGGTCGAGACTCATGCGGATGCTTTTTTGGTCGCTTCAATTTTGTGGTAGTCTATTTGGACGACCTGTGTATTTTTCGCGTACGGAGGCGGAGCATATAGCTCATTTGACCGCTGTATTCGAGGTGCTGCGCGCGCAAAAGCTGTACGGACGACTCGCCAAGTGCAAGTTCGGGTGCGAGTCCGTGGACTTCTTGAGCCACACTGTGTCTGCCGCAGGACTGCAAGTGGATCAGCGCAAGACACGTACCATTGAGGACTGGCCTACACCGATGTCAGTCCGAGACTTGCAGAGCTCTCTGGGGCTGTGCGGATACTATCGTCGTTTCATCGGACACTATGCAAGCATTGTACTGCCATTGAGCGAATTGCTGAAGAATGATGTTCTATGGACATGGACGGACACGCAGCACAAAGCTCGCATGCATCTGAAGGCGGCGTTACAGCAAGCACCGGTCCTAAAGCTTCCGGACTACACGAAGCGTTTCCTAGTCACGACGGACGCCTCCGGATTTTGTTGTGGTGCTGTTCTATCCCAGAAGCATGCTGGTGAGGACCATCCGGTAGCCTTCATTTCGAAGAAGTTTTCGCGTCACGAGATCAACTGGCCAACCCACGAGAAGGAGCTGTTCGCTATTGAGCTGGCGCTTCGAAAATGGCGTCACTATCTTCATGGAAGAGTATTTGACGTCTTTACTGACAATTCTGCGTGCAAGTGGTTTCTGTCGCATCCCAATGTGTCCGGAAAACTGGCTCGCTGCTTGGCTTTTTTCGGCCAATTCTCGCTCGTCCTGCATCACGTGAAGGGCTCTACCAATGCGGTGGCCGATGCGCTGTCGCGCGTTGCCAAACCTGCGTTCGAAGACACCCCAGTGGAAACATCTTCAATATCTGTTCTGCCCCCGTCACAAACATCTGAGATCAAGCTACTGGCTGCACAGAAGCATGTGTGGGTACTGTTATTGGTCTACGCCAACTCGGCAATGCAATTTTGGCCCTCGGAGAGCTTTCTCTACGTAACTTGGACTTGTTGTGCGGCGGCGGTCACTTTTCGGGGGGAGGAAGCAGCGTGGCGCGTCCGATTGGGGTCCCACAGGCCATGACAAGGCTCAAGGCATCGCAGCTAACAATCGTGACAGTCCAAGTAGACGCAGCTACCAAGCTGCTATTTCTTCGTGGCTATCAACGCAACCCTCTCTACCGTCAACTGATCAAGCACTCGGCTCCCAAAACGCAAACCATCGCCAACCTGGGTACGCTGCAGAAAGAAAACGGCATGTTATACCGAGCGGAGGGTGGAAAACGCGTTCTACGTCTCTGTGTACCAGCCAACCAGACCCTGAGGACGACCCTTATAGCGGAAGCTCATGATGGACCAGTAGCTGCGCACGCTGGAATTCGCCGTACGAAGCAGAAGTCACTTTGGTACTTCTGGCCGTCCATAGAAGGAGACGTGAAGGCCTACGTACAGTGTTGCCCTACATGTGCGCGCTTCAAATCAAGTAGCCTGCGAAAGAACGGTCGCTTCATGCCGCTACCGGTTCCATCAGAGTGTTGGGAAGTTGTCGGGATGGATTTTGTTTCTGGTCTGCCAGTGCCCAAAGACTATGACGCCGTTATGGTGGTTGTCGACTTGCTCAGCAAAAGGGCACGGTATGTACCCACTCATACGACGGCGACGGCGGCAGACACAGCTCGACTCTTTTTTGATTTGGTAATCCGCAACCACGTCTTGCCAATGGCCATTGTCAGCGACAGAGACCCGAAATTCACGAGCTCGCTGTGGATGGAGCTCATGAAGGTTCTCGGAGTCAAGCTTCGAATGGCCACGTCATACAGGGCGCAAACCGACGGACAAGTTGAGCGACAGAACCGTGTACTCGAAGACGCCCTCCGCTGCATGGTCTCGCTGGAAGGTACTAACTGGGTCGACGTACTCGGCACTGTGGAGTACGCCCATGCTACGCTGGTCAGTGCCTCGACCAAGCTGTCACCCTTTGATATCTATACAGGGCGTGTGGCACGATCTCCAGTTGGTGCCACCATTTCTCGCAACGACTGCGTGCAGAATTTTACCGAGGAGCGTAAGCGTATCGTCGCCCAAGTGCAACAAAACCTGCTTGATGCCCAAGAACGACAGTGTAGCGGGGCTACACATTCAAGCAACATCCACATTAGTGCGACATGCACTAATGGATACATTCAGGTGGGCCACATGCAGTGTGGTCACCATTCATAGTAGGAAGCACTACTATTGGCAGAAAGCAACAGATATCTGCCAATAAGAAGCATGCATTAGGATAGATATTCTGCCAACGAGTGGTTGGCAGATCCTCTCTTTATAGATATCAGTTTTAGGAGGCAAAGCCGAAGTTAACATTTCAAATTCAGTTCTCATTTCTACCAAAATGGTTATTAACACTTCTTTATTTAGGTTAACTATACTTACAGGGTTAAGTATACTTAATCTAATATAAATAAACCTACGCTTCCTCCTACACGTTGCGCACACGTGTAAGCTAAAGTAGTGGGCTAAGTAAGCCCACTACACCTGGTAGCGCTTTGTAGCCCATCCAACGACCGACTACCGCCCCACGTTCGTATGGAATACGAACGTGGGGCTGAGAACCTGCCCGTGGACATGAACATGTCCACTGGTAGCCCGAACACGCCTGCAACGCATGTTGCACGCGAAGACTGCCCCCACCTGGCGGACCCAGAATGGGAAGCACTCCAGCGACTGTCAACAGTCATTGGAGAAGCAGCGGTAGCGACGATGTTGCGTACGCTATCGCCGACAGAGCAACACGGAGTTGCTCTGGGTTTCATCATG
>BSXT01001595.1:0-15280 GCA_030267785.1 Phytophthora fragariaefolia
TGGCAGATATCTGTTGCTTTCTGCCAATAGTAGTGCTTCCTACTATGAATGGTGACCACACTGCATGTGGCCCACCTGAATGTATCCATTAGTGCATGTTGCACTAATGTGGAGGTTGCCTGAATGCGTAGCCCCGCTACATGAAGCGTCTACAGCTTGACATCAAAACGGTCTTTCTCGACTCGGAGCTCCAAGAAGAAATCTACCTGGAGCCGGTGGAAGGCTACGAGAACGCTGACGGAAATGTGTGGCTTCTGGGTCGTGCATTATACGGACTGATGCAAGCCTCGAGGGCTAGTACGAGAATTTGACTACTTTTCTACTTGGCAATGGCTTTATCCAGGGCAAAACTGACGCTTGCTTGTTCGTGAAGATCGACAGTGACGACCTGATGATTGTGCTTATTTATGTCGACGACATGTTGGTGTTCGGCACTGATGACGGTGCGCTAGCTGCGTTCAAGCTCGAAGCAGAGAACACCTACGAGGTCAACAATTTTGACGAGATAAACTACTTTCTAGGTCTGGAGTTGCAGTGGTCTGCGGCTGGTGACGAGGTTCGCGTCTGCCAGAACAAATACGCGTCCATCATTCTCGAGCGGTTTGGAATGAGTAAATGTCGCTCGTGCTCAACCCCAATGGAGGAGAACTACAGGAACCAACTGTACGCAGTGAGGGATCTTTGCGAGTTCAAGCCTCGACCAGCGCTTGGCGCTTTGCTCTACTTGTTCGTGCTAACTCGGCCGGACTTATCAACCGCTGTGCGATTGCTAGCACAAGAGAAGGAGGGTCCTACTGCCGCAGTGGAGAGAGGTGTTGAGCATGTATTTCGTTACCGGAACGGAACGTGCGACCACGGGCTCGTGTTCAAGGGCAACAACAGCGGTCGCCACGAAGAACTTGTGGTCTACTGTGACGCGACTTTTGCTGTTGAGCGAGAGCGCAAGTCGTCGAGTGGATACGCGATCTACTACAATGGCAATCTTGTTGATTGGGGCTCGAAGAAGCAGAGTATGGTGACTCTGTCCTCGACAGAGGCTGAGTACATCGCGATGACGACTGGAGTACAGGAATGTATTGGGCTCATGATGGTGCTAAAGGATATCGGTGTGGTGATCGATGAGATCGTTGTCATGGAAGACAACCAAGGCGCACAGCACCTGGTAGAAAGCAAAGGGGTCACTCAACGGTCTCGTCACATCGACACCAAGTACCACTCACTCAAGGAAAAGGTCCGAGATGGGCTCGTCTACGTGCGGTACTGCCCGACCAGCGAAATGGTTGCGGATCACTTCACCAAACCGCTCGGCAAGACGAAGTTCGAGTACTTCCGCGGTGAGCTTGGAGTTCGTCGAGTGGGAGTGTTGGGCGACCACCAACAAGCGACGAACTAGTTCGCTGAACGTTGCGCTACCACTGGCAGACGAGGACAGTGGTGGGCTCGAGACATCAAAGTCTAGAGCCATCATCTCGAGTCATTGTTGAAGTGCAATAGCGATCGAAGTGCGGGGACTAAAGGGAAGGTGCTGGTGGGTGCATGTGGAGCGGCAGCAGGAGGGCCGCTGGAGGGCTGCAGGATAGCAGCAGCTCGTAGTTAGTTTGTTTTGTTTTTTCATTCCCCGCATTAATCACTTTTCAACTTACCTCGTCGGTCGCAACCGCCTTCTCCAGCTTCACCTCGCCTGGCACCGCCAGTCTTCCTCTCCATCGACCTTTCTAACAGGATGGCCTCATCGCCGTCGATGTACACCTCCGGCATCTGCGCCAGGTGTTCGAGAAGATGCGCGAAAACAAGCTCTACGCCAACCTCAAGAAATGTGTGTTCTGCGCACCAGAAATTCCGGTGTTGGGCTGCTACGTCAGCAAGGATGGCGTCCGCGCTGATCCTGAGAAGATATCGTCGATTCGTTCTTGACCGACACCCAAGAACCAGACGGAGCTCCGTCAATGGCTGGGTCTCGCCAACTACCTCCACAAGTATACGAAAGATTACGCGGGCCTGATCCAGCCAATGTCTTCCTGGTTAAAGAAGGATGTGGCGTGGGACTGGCGTCCTAAACACCAGGACGCGTTCGAGACATTGAAGAAGAGTCTCGCTTCCGCTCCCTTCTTGATGTTTCCTGACACATCAAGACCCTTCCACGTCGTGTGCGACGCAAGTGACTTCGAGGGCGCCATGAAGCGCCCTCATGCAATTTGACGATGAGGGCCGTGAGCGCGTCGTGAGCTATCAGTCACGACAGATGAAGCCTGCCGAAAGTAACTATCCCGTCCACGACAAAGAGCTTCTCGCGATACGCTACGCTCTGATTAAATTCAGTGGGTACCTACTCGGCGAACAGACGTTCGCAGTTTACTCTGATCATACTTCACTGCGAACGGTGATGAAGAGTCCTCACCTCTCTCAGCGTATGGCACGATGGCTCTCGTTCTTTGCCGAGTACAATTTCGTTGTTCACTACAAGCCGTGCAAGAACAATATTCTTGCCGACGCGCTCTCCAGACGCCCGGACTACGACCCTCAGCGATTAACGCGTCAGCAGGGAGCCCCTGACGACAAAGACGATGATGAAGACTGTGCTGTCTGGATGGAGCTAGGAATTTATGCCACCGTGTCAAGTCCGGTTCTGCCGCTGCGTCAGCAAATTGCTGACGCGTATGACGACGACGCGTTTTATGTCGGTATCATTCGCTATCTCCGCAATCCCACGGCAGATGCGCTCGGGAAGTTGACCCGCCCAACGCGTGATACAATCACGCGTTACGACCTCGACGGTGATCTCTTGACTTACGCTATCGATACATTTGATACGCCGCACGTCGTCATCCCCGCAGATGACGACCATCGTGCTCGTCTGATACACGAATACCACGACGCTCCCGCCGCCGGTCATCTCGGACGCGAGAAGACGTTCGCGGCCATCTCCCGTAATTTCTTCTGGCCGCGCATGTACAAGTGAATACACGCAAATGGGTTCGATCCTGCGCGGTTTGCTAACGTGTGAAGCCCGCTGCATCAAAGCAGGCCCCGCTACGCCCGCTCCCCATCCCCACGAGTGCGTGGCGTTCAATTAGCATGGACTTCATTTTTGGACTTCCTCGCGACACCCAAGGACGCACCGGTATCCTTGTATTCGTCGACCGTTTCAGCAAGATGGTGCATCTTGCTCCAGTCGCCGCAGAAGTGACTGCTGACGAGTCAGCTGAGCTGTTCCTCGACCTGGTGTTCAGACACCACGGTCTAACGGAGTCCATCGTGTCGGATCGCGATCCTCGCTCCACATCCGCGTTCTCGACGCGGCTGTTCGCGTTGTTGGGTACCCGCCTACTCATGTCCACGGCGGCCCATCCAGAGATGGATGGGCAAACGGAGCGTGTGAATCGCGTCCTTGAGGACGTGTTGCGCAGCTACGCGACGTCTTTCCCTTCCTGGAGCTCATTTTTACCTATGGGCGAGTTCGCATTGAACAACGCGGCTCACGCGTCGACGGGCCTGCCGCCGTTCTTCGTCAACAACGCGTGGCACCCGCGCGTTCCGGCTCTACTCGCCATCCGAAGTTCTAATCCGCCAGCGGTCCCCACTCTTGGTAAGGAAGGGCACCGACGCCACAGTCGGTGCAGTCGTCGAGTGATACCCCGCAGTCCGATGAGCCCCATCAAGAAACAGCCACCGAGGCCCATGTGGTCGAGGGCCACGCCCTCCATGGCGTGGCATACGAGGAGCTCGCTGCAGTCGACGCGGCGATGCCCGCCGCGTCCACCGTTGCCACCTTCGCCCCGAAGCCAACTCCGACGCCGATTGACTCCGCGACCGTGTCTGAGCTTCTGCTACACCGCCAAGCCGTCACGTGTTTTGTGCGTGACGCGCTTCAGGCCTCTGCTGATCAGCAGAAGGCGAACGCAGATCGGCGAGGCCGGAAGAACATGCTATCCTTCCGGCGAGGCGACAGAGTACTCCTTTCCACGGATGGCATCCAAGGCAGCGCCGTGACGAACTTGGGTGCGAATAAGCTAGCGCCACGTTTCATTGAACCTTCAAGATCTTAAAAGATATTGGTGACGCCTGCACGCTAGACATTCCTACATCGATGCGACTGCACCCGACATTCTATGTCGGGCGCCTCATGCCGTACTTTCCTGCGACGATCCCTGCGCTGGCGGCTGATCGGTTGCAGCCAGCGCGCCCGCAGTCGCCGTGGCCACAGTCACCGCATCCGCAGCCGGCGCGTAGTCCGAGCGTCCCTGCTGACGACGCTGACGCCGCGTCAGGCCGAGCTCTCGCCCCTCACGCGAGGGCGTGGCCGAGCAAGGTCCCCCGCAGACAAGACTCTCCAGGTGACGAAGCCGCTCCATCGTCTCAAGCCGTCCCTGCTCCGACCGGGCCGCGGCAGCTTCAGCAGCCGCGGCACGCTGGCGCGCATACTCGGCGAGGTCCTGAGCTTCCATCGCGTCATCCCTCGCTTGCTCCGTCTCCATCATCATTAGCCGATACTGCTCAGGAGTCAGCCGCTCCGAGGCGCCAGCCGGCTCGGTGCCAAGCGGCGCCGGGCGCTCCGAGGCAACGCTCATATCGGAGCCAAGCGACAACGCGCCAACTCCAGTACCAGTGTGATGGGCCCCGCCGCTGGTGGATGCTTCGGGGGCACGCCGATGGATCGTAGAGCGCTTGGTTGATCACGATGTCCGCGCCAACCGCGAGGCTCCTCCTCGCGGTACCCTGAGTGCCACGAATAATCGCGCGTCCCGACATCAGTCCCGCGAGAAACGTTATCGTGTCCTCTGGCTTGGTTATTCACCGGCTGAAGATACGTGGGATCCGCGTAGCCGCCTTCTCGAAGATGTCCCCGATCTCGTGAACGACTACGAAGCCTCGCTCGCCCCGCTGAGCGCGAGCAACTACGCGGCCTCGCTCCCGCTGGTGAACGCGAACTACTGCGACGCCATGACACATGCCCAGGACTCCGCGATCGACTGCGAGTGCGCATCCGGCTCTTTAGTATACTGTATGTCAGTACTTATACGAAGGTCCTGTCGAAACACATAAATATAAGATGCCAAATTTATTAGTTGTTTACCCCTTTCTTATTGCTATTGCTATTCCACTCCCTGTACGTACCGTAAAACTCGACTTCTATCCGACAGACACTTCTATCCAACAGTTTATTTCAGCCAATAGCATCACATGGTTACATATGTAGGCAACTTATTTCCGACAAGCGCGGCTAATTTTTAGCCTAGCGTCGGTATTTGACCAGCTCACCAACGAACCATTATAGCCGACTCTACGAGTTTGCCAACCAGTCAGCTTGCTTCGCTGCTGATCGTGCCAGCTTAACTACTCCTCATTTTAGTTCTACTTCTGCAATGGCGCACGGCAAGCGTCCCAACCTCAACCCATCACGTGGCGCGAAGCCCAAGGAGTTCACGCGAGATACAGCCACGTACGAGTTCCGCCAAAGAGTACTAAAGTACTTCGCTACGCATTCTATCAAGGAAACCCCAGCCAAGAAGAACCCTGGGCTCGACCCTGCAGCGCGTGAGACGAAACGAACGAGCATCTACTACTGGCGGAAGATGAGCACCAAGGTCGAGCGGGCATGCATCAGTAGCAAGACCAGTACCATGAAGATAGGGACGACGTAGTTGACATTAACTTGGCTATAGCTGAATAGACAATTAGTTCTGCGCGTGTGTGTGCGCACGTGCGCATTGTGGTTATTCTTACAAATGGGACTTCGCTAAATTCCTCCTGCGTGCTGGGTTGTAGAGGTAACCCCCCTCCCAAGTTCAACGCCGCTGTCTGTTTTGGCTAATTCGGAGAATTTTACTGCTAAAAGTGACCAACATCTGCTTCACCATCAAATGATATGCATATCATATTTAGGAGGGTTTAGTGGAAGGGCATTTAGCTGTCGGATACAAGTCGAGTTTTACGGTATGCATCCTCCCGTTTGGCATGTTGTCCTCTCTTCAAGAACCGGTAACCAGTGACTGCGCATGATTTTCGTCTATTTTCCATTTCTAAATGGTTTTAAAGAAACCTGTACATCGGACACTATAGCTCGCGATTTCCTTTGCTCACTGGCCTCCGACGTTGGGGGCAGTGGTGTTGGTCACCGCTGAACCTTGGGCCAGCCACCCGGAGAGCACGTCGCCCAGCACGGCACCGTCTACGCTTTTAGCAGCTGCATAACCCTCGGACGTCAGCCACACGTGCTGCTCACTGTCGATATTGAAGCGCGTCACGCTCGTCAACCTCGCATGCGAGTCCAAGATCTGCGTCAGGTTGCCATAGAACTGGCCCGCGTCTAGCAGTGTCGTGAACGGGTAGCCCGCGATACCTAGACGCACCAGCTCGTAAAACTTGCGCTGCGTGCGATCTGCGGTACTATCAATGAACAACCATTCGCTCTTGGGAACTTCTTGAATTAGCGAGTCGACTATTTCCGTGGCCGTAGCTGTGCTCGCCTTGCACTTCTCCGTCAACGATGCGGGGAAGCTCAGGTCCACGTCGCAGCCGCCATAGTAGTTGATAAGTGAACTCGCAGCCGTCTTGTGCTCGGGGAACACGCCAACGTAGCTGTCCGCCAGAACTTGGAATTTCGTCGCCTTTTGCTCGACCTGCCACATATTTGCGACCTTTGCTGACCAAAGTTGTGCGCCCAATGATCCAGCACTGTAGCCGCCGATGACGAGCTGCTCCGGGTCAGGAAAGTTCTCAAGTGTCCAGTCAAGCACAGCCTTGGCATTGTTGTAGCCATTTAGCGACATACTACGGTTCTGACCAAGGCACTGCTTGTTGCCGAGAGCTTGGTTGTACGGGCTTTCAGAGGCTTCTACTCGTGAGTTTCCGACGAAGAGATCGCCCGTGCAGTACGGGAGAAAGACAATATTCCAGTCGTTGAAAGGGTTGCCCTGGACACCACGAGCCATAATACCGCTGTTGTCTACCTTCGCGTTCACCGTAATAAGAGGCGTAGCGCCGAGTTGACATTGCAATGCGAAGTTGCAAGTGAACTTGTCGACGCATGCACCACCACCTTGGAAGTAGAGTAGAACCTTGGACTTATCCTTTTTTTCGTTCGGGAAAACTTGAAAAAAGTAGGTGGAGTTTGACTCGAAAGTCGTCGTGTTGTCCTTATAGTCGTCAAAGGCGCAGCGCGTGTCTCCTCCGGGATATATGAGAACGCTACCATCACTCGACGCAGTAAGGGAGTCAACCCCGCACTTTTCGGAGGGCCCCAACGTGCAGCTGTTACCATCAGCTGCGTGAACAACCAGTACGGGAAGAGCCAATAAGGACACAACGGCTTTGAAGACGAACATCCTTTCAAGAGGTCCTAAGTGGCGCGTCCAGGTGATTTCGAGAATGAGCTGTCTGGCGTTCGCAAGCTAATAGCATGGTACTTCTTGTACAAGTACATGTATTACATATACCGGTACCATCGCCATCAATGCACGACGCTTCGTCAAGCTGTTCTTGAGCACCGAGGCAAGATTCGTAGAAGATGGGGAACTGTCTCCTTTATGTTGACTCTGGTTTCATCGAACACGCGAAAACGTTACTTCACAGAAGATAGAGATCTGTCTCTCTTGGGGGACATGACTGCTCTCGCAGCAGGACATGAAAGTAATGGAGGTGCAAATAGGTAGATGTACGTGTGCTTCAAAGTACATAGTACCAGTACTACGTATTAATATTATTAAAGGGTTTATTGTACCGTACCTCACAAATGAAATGATATGACGAAAGCATCAATGGCACTTTTCTTACCGTTAAGAGAAGCTATCAACTCGTGAATATGCCTTCTTCCTGTTAAGATTTAGCTATGCAATTTCAAAAGTACACGGGCTCTTTTTCCTCGAGCACTTCGGCTGTCTGATTCAGGATGAGAGAGCTGTATATATGTACTTCTTGTCTTGTTGTTGGCTCAGATGCTCTTGAAAGAGCTGACTGTTTGGTTGGCGAGGGTCTTGCCCGAGTTTGTTGAACATGTACTCGATTTTCGGTCAGAGCTCTGATTCTCGCTCATAATAATACGGTATCACACTGTGCATGTAATGCATGTACAGCATTACATGCAATACTGTAGTAACTTATCAGTTGAGGAGGCATTGCGTTGTTGCTGCTTCGCTCTTTACTTCGCCTGAGCTAGTCGGCGCTTTTTCTTGAGCCTGTTGCCAATGTGAAAGAGCTTGTCTTGTGCCCTGTACGACGCTCCTGTAGCTCAGCTACAACAGCTTCGGCTTGTTCTCGAGCAGATAGGCGCCTTCCGGATGTTCGGCGCGGCAAGTTTGACTTGGTCTTGTATGTGGATCCGATAAATAATAAGTCAATAAGCAAATGGGATAAACTCTCTTCGGGAAACTAAGATGTGCGGTATTAATGCATTAAATCCTGCTTGTGCGTTCATTCCGAAAAAGATAAAACCCAGCCAGATGAGCTTGGATTCTCAGAATAAGCCAAATCGGCCGACATCTATTAAGCCTCCCAC
This sequence comes from Phytophthora fragariaefolia, assembly GCA_030267785.1. Lineage (NCBI taxonomy): Eukaryota > Oomycota > Peronosporomycetes > Peronosporales > Peronosporaceae > Phytophthora > Phytophthora fragariaefolia. Next base: position 8,495 of record BSXT01001595.1, read on the forward strand.
GGGGACCCTAAACCAACCCGCTGGGTTATTCCGGCTATGCCAATTTTTCACACAGCTCGACAAGCGGTCTATTAATAGTGTGTTTGGCTATAATAATAACGAACATATTCGATTTTTTTCAGTCACCATGACCCTGAAATGAGACAAGCACATGCCGCTGTCGAATTGGTGCGACCCCCAGTATAAACTACAAAGTCGTGGTTCGACACGAAGAAGCTCTAAAAAATTTAAGTTGTAATACCGGTATGACATGATTAGGGAATATGTAGGAGTTACTAAGTATTTGCACCATAACGGGTACATGTAGCACGAGTTGGGGTTGCCTGGACCATCTGCCAAGGCGTCCGCGATTTCAAGAACAAAGACTGTTGGTGTGTTCGTCCCAATTCCCGTCGTTCGGGCCTAGTGGATTGCTCAGCAAGTGCCGTTCGAGCGAAGTGAATGCACCAAACACCCGCCAAAGCATGTTGTCACGCTCTTGCCGAGGTGTAGGATGGATGACATGGCACTCAAGCTTGCTGCCATCTAAATCTGATAGACGCCGACGAAGGCTCGGATTATTGCTACTCAGGAGCTCAGCACGTCGACTTGGGATAATAGAGAATAGTCCGTCACGGGTCGCACCAATAGCTATCACTCGGACTATTAAAGCGTTTATTGCCTCGTTCATTGAGGTCGACAGTTAGGGTGGCGAGGAGGAGGAGGAGCAACAGTCGCAAAATTTAGCAGCAGACAGCAGTGACAATCAGCCAACGCCAACACGTCACACGTGTAAGAGTGCAACCTCCGCAGAATAACCTACGTAGAATAACCGTCGCCGACAGGCGTAACATCACCTGTAAAATACGCTTTAGCTAGAGTATTATCCTAACTTTTACGGTACTATCGTTTACATCCCACTATTATAACAGGAAGAGAACTGTCTTATCAGGAAGACATCGGTTGGGAGGCTGTGGGCTGTGGTCTGTTAAGGTCTGCTTTGAGAGTGAGAGTTATGGCAAGCGATGGTGGCAGTAGTCTCGGCAAACAGCCTCTCGTTCTGACCCTAGCACAGGTGCGATATGAGTTTTCAAATCCGCTCATATCGCACCTGAAAACTATTTGGAGATATTGAGCAGAAGTGGTCAATAAAGTTATGGCAATCATATTTTTTTTGTTATCACCACTTACGGTTATTATTGAAAATTGCCAGACCCTGGTTGAAGGACTTGTCGGACCAACTTGAGCAGTAATGCGATAGGCAATTTAATAGATGTTCCTCTTTCATTTTTTTACTGTCTGAATTTCAGAGCACCGCGCGACTTTGTGGATGAATAAAATGATTTCTGGCGCAACAGCGAGTTCTCAAAATTTGAGAACCATGCACGATAGGATCATTGTTGCTAAGTGCGATTCCACATGTCCACACTCCTCAATTGGTCGGTCTATTCAATGCGACTGCCTCGTCGGAACAACGTCTTGCGTGTCCTGCTGCTGGGTGGATTTCTCTACGCGTTGACGGTGTTGAGCTACTCCGCCCTCCGCGTTCACTCGACCCAATCACCGCCAGCGGCGCAGCTGAGAGGCGGCTTCCTCGATTCGGTTCGAAGCGCGTTTGGGCGCCGCACTCCGGGGCAGCGGCAAGCAGACGCGCACGCGTTGCAGGTGGGAGTGATCCCTTGGGGGGATACGGCAGAGCGGCGCCTCACGTGCATCGGCTGGAGGGCTACAGGGGACTGCAGCCCCGACGGCCCTCGACTACCGGAGTTCGACCGGCCCTGCACGAAGACGGTTCCACATGGACAATCAGGCTACTGTGAACTGCAGGACGAAGATACGAGAGAACTGTTCAAGGTCGCACGGCGGACGTGTGGTGATGCCGTGGGCAAGGCGGCGCTCTTTAGGTGTCTGGAGGCGCCACGGTTTGCCAACTTCCACGTGCTGGTGCAGGAGGTCGTTCAACGAGCTCTGAAGCCTGAGTTCGTGCTGCCGAACGTACGCAGCGATGAACACGAAACACAAGAAGGTATTGTCATGGTGGTGTATCCGAAGATGGTGCCAAGCACGTACGCGACTATCCGAGTGTTACGGGAAATGCTGCACTGCCGACTTCCAATCGAAATTTGGTTTCTCCCCGACGAGATGCGGAAAGTCACAGCATCAATTGATCCGCTTCGTCAATTGAAAGCGAACAACTCCATAGGAGATATTATCTTCCGCGAGATCACTGACCCACAAGCTATCAAGTTTGCGACGAAAGTGTATGCCGTCTACCACAGTGCTTTCGATCGTGTGCTGTTCCTGGACTCTGATAATGCGCCAGTGCGAGACCCCAGCTTCTTGTTTCAGACCCCAGAGTTCGTAGATACAGGCGCTGTATTCTGGCCAGACTTCTGGCATCCCAAGCACACTTTATTCTACGTCGGTAAAGATTCCATGCTGTGGGAGCTACTGAATATGCCATTTGTAGATATGTTTGAGCAGGAGAGTGGTCAACTGCTCATTGACAGGCGCCGACACGCTGCTTCGATTGAACTACTACACTTCTTCACCTTTCACCGGCCGAACCCCTTCGTACAGCTCAAACTCGTTTGGGGTGACAAGGATTTGTTTCGCCTGGCATGGCTGAAGCTGGGGGCCCCCTTCCATATGATCAAAAGCCCACCAGCGGTAGCCGGAAAAGCTGTTAATCGATCATTTTGCGGAATGACAATGGTCCAACACGACGCTCAAGGCGGAATACTGTTCCTTCGTCGCAACTCGCACAAGCTGACTGGAGGCAGGATCAAGAACCCTGTCGACGAGAAGTTTAAGGAGATTAGGGAGAAGACCTCAACAGACAACGAAAACAAGTCGGTACTTATCACCGGAATGGCGAGCAATTATCCCGACGCCGCGATCTGGACGCACGTTTTGTCTTTTCGCACCACTTCGCCTCTCCGAGTATCAGATACAGACCTACCACGCTGATCCCGCGTTATCAAAGAACCAGATTTGCTACGGCCAGCGCCAGCTTGACGCTAAAAAGAACTTCTACGCTCGCGAGTTCGCAGACACGAGTTTCTCCGGACTGGAGACAGAATTACGTCGCTATGCGATGGAGGCTCGTCAACTTCAGCAAGCCAAAATGGAAGTGGACGCTCTGGAGCACCAGCAAAAGCGAAAAAAATTCCGGATGCAAGAGGTTGATGTCTAAATGCGCAATCCAGAGTTCTCGCAATACTCGGTGCGAGACTTCGCCGGCTAGTTGTTGTTGTCGGCGACAACGGGCGTGGCACAAGGATGTTTTGTCACGATGCATACAGTAAGTAACCCCCAAAGATGATTATGATAATATCATATTATGAGGAGTGAACAGCTGGTAATTCCAGCCTGGCAGAGACCGCACGGGCGATGGCCGGATGGCGTCGTGGCACCGTGGCACGGGCACTTCTGCACGTGCTCCCTATTACTGACCGACGCTCATACCGTGGCTACAGTCCAAATTACCAATGCCGGACTCCCTGACAGCAAAAGCGGGCCTCTCGTCAGTGGAGGTTGTGCCTTGCACGCGAAGATGGAGACCTCGCTTCCTGCAGATGCTGCTGCTCGGCAGCATACTGTACGCTGCGCTGATGCTGGGCTGGTTGATTCGCAACATGCATTCGGCCAACAGTCAAGCTAATTCAGTGCCGATGAACGTTGAGATACTGTTGGAAAAGGTGCACCGACCGGTGGCGAACGTGCTTCAGAAGGTCAAAAACAAAGTGAACGAGATCCAGCGGACGCCATCACCGGAGGAATTGAAGGCGGTGGTACACGCTCAGTCTGTTCCGAACCTTCCAGGTGGACAACTGCAGTGGAGGAATCTTACGTGCATTGGATGGCGAGCTACAGATGGATGCAGGCCTGATGGTCCTCGAAATGTGCTGAATGACTTAAGCTGCGAGGAGGAAGTTCCGGAGGAGAGCTCCGGATACTGTGAGGTCCAAGATGCGGATACTGGCGAACTTTTTCGTGCCATGCGTCGGACGTGCGCGAGCTATAAGAAATCGTAAGTGTTTCGGTGTATCGATGCCCCGCAGTTTGCAAATTATCACGTCGAGGCTATCAATGCTGTTCGAAATGCGCTTGCTCCAGGGCTTTCTCTCCCCAACATTGATCCTAAGCAAGTGGGTCAAGATGGTATTATCATGGTTGTTTACCCTAAGCTAATTGCTAGCGCGTACGCTACAATTCGCACACTGCGTGATGTATTGGGCTGTCGTTTGCCCATCGAGATTTGGTTCCGTCAGGACGAAATAAACCGCGTTCCGAGAGCGCTCAGTCCCCTTCATCAGCTAGCTCTAAATGACACTATGGGTAAAATCGTTTTTCGCGAGATAGACGACCCTCAGGCTGTTCGCTTTAGCGCAAAAGTTTTTGCACTGTACAACAGCGGTTTTGATCGGACTATTTTTCTTGACGCAGACAATGTGCCTGTTCGAGATCCAACATATATGTTTAAGTCGCCTGAATTCAAGAAGATGGGCGCCATCTTTTGGCCAGATTACTGGCATCCTCACTACACCATCTTCTATTTACACTGGGACTCGCTTCTATGGGAACTTCTCGACATGCACTATGTCGACATGTTTGAGCAGGAGAGTGGACAACTACTCATCGATCGACGACGCCATGCAGTGCCATTAGAGCTTGTTCGGTTTTTCACATTTCACAACCCAAATCCAATTGAGCAGCTCAAACTTTTGTGGGGGGACAAGGATCTTTTCCGATTAGCCTGGATCAAACTGAGCATCCCGTTTTATATGGTTCAAACACCTCCCGGAGTCGCTGGAACAGTTAATGGGTCTTCGTTTTGCGGTATGACCATGGTTCAATATGACGCGCAGGGTGACGTATTATTCTTGCACCGGAATGCCAAGAAACTCACGGGCGAGGTTTTGTATAAGCCCGTCAACTATCACATTGAGGCTAGGAAGCGTATCAGGTCAAAGTTGATCAAGCAGGGAATTCAAAGGGTCCCAACTCTTGAAGAAGTGGAAGAAGAGGTCCGGAAAATAAGAAAAACTCCCCCACCGAGACTGGAGCCGGCTGAATCGGATGGAATCGCAGATCCAGCAATTTGGACTCACCTACTTTCATTCCGAAGAACTGCTCCTAAATACGAATACAAGGTCAAATCATACTATGCGATGCCGAATTTCAAAGAGAGGCAGCGGTGTTATGGTGAACGCGAGCTTGCCAGAAACAAGTATTTTGAGTTGCAGAAGTTCACTGACATGAGTTTTTCTGGCTTGGAGACCCACGTGCGGCGCTTTGCCATGGAGGCTGCGCAGATTCGCCGTGGTAACACAGATTCACCATGGCTACCCTCGTAAGACAACAAGATAAATACAGTTATAAGTGACATCCACAACATTTCTTACTACTTGTATCCGGATAATACTACTTAAAGTACTAGCTTTTTTTAAGTTGCAGAAAATATAGAGCATGCTCAACTTTGCTGTGAGCAGCTAATCTGCGATGACAAAACACGATGTCATGAATGAAAAACCTGTCTATCGACAACGAAACTTACTAAGTTTTTGCGCTGAGTGAGGTTGCTAATGTTTGATACTACTGAGTGAGGTTGCTTATGTTTGGTACTACATTTTTGGTACTACATGTACTATTGTGCCTATCTGCCAAAATGCCCTCCGATTTAGGGTTCTACGTAGGAGTGCTCTTACGAAAGACCTCCTAATTGACCAGGCTATAGCCGATAACGCTTAGATGCTTTCGCTTTGTACCAGCTCGGAGGCCATACGAAAGACTGTTTGGCCGGAAAATCTTGGCAATTCGGTCCGTGAATCCTAAAAAGGTACTCTTTATTATAACCTACTGGTATGTATGAGGTCTTCCGAAGGACCTCCGGGGCATTACATATTATGTAATGCCCCGGAGTATATTATACTTATGGATCCCAATCAAACTATAATATTATAATTCTCTTGTGGGGGTCCTGCAAATCGGGCCTTTAAACCTACCCCTCTAAGCTATTGAGGTCACTGACCTCAGGTCAGATTGGCCAAAATACGAGAGAGAAAGGCACAATATCTTGATAAATTCTCCATCTGAGGACCCTGTCCCACCACATCATCTACGATGATGCGATGCATTAGCGTTTACCAGGCGCCGAGCCAATCGTCGCATCATCAGCATCCTTCAGTGCTACAGGAACCCCCGCCTAATCTGGAAAGGTGGGACCAATAAACACTGAGAGGTTGCGAGATCTGCAAAGGTTTTGCATAGATGCTGATTGTACTGACCTAATACATTTATGTGGGGTTCACGATATCGCCGTAGCGATACCAGAATGCAGCCATCAATTGCTAATGGTATCCTTCGTAGATCCGTCCAGCGCTCGCTTCGCCCGGCAAAAAGCTGTGTAAATGGAGATATACTAATCCCGCAATCCAGCAATATACCGCTTTAGGATATTATTCTCGCTTTCAGCCTTCCATTTGCCTCTGTAAACGAGCAACTCCTTGCATGCTTCATGGGGCGGCAATTTCCCACTGATCCTAAGCTACATCAGTACATAAGGTGTCTGCACCAGTGAGAGAGCAATTCAAGAATCTTGTACTATCTCTGGAGGGTGCATGCGTAAACTCAGGTCCAGATTTTTTAGGCGGGGGCTCCTGTATAAATCCATGTACCGTACAGTGCGCGCCAAATCGATAGGACCATCGATTTGGCGCCACACTTTCGCCGATATCTCGGCTTCTACTAGGAGTTTAGAGCTACTGTTTAGATATGTTGCTCGGACGACATCTAGGTAGAACA
>BSXT01001596.1:0-17261 GCA_030267785.1 Phytophthora fragariaefolia
GAGGGTACACCTACCTAACCGACAGTGCACAGAGGCATCGTCCAGCCCGGTGTAAGGGATCGGATCTGGTCTTCAGATTTTATCCCAACAAAGCTCAACCGACCTTTCGGGGAAGGGAGAGTGTTGTTGGTAGGGCTCGTTCCTATCCGGAACGGGGACTTTCGTTGTGATCCTACACGACACTATCGCGCTTGCGCTCGCGTCACAGTCTTCGCCAACTACGTCGCTCTTGAGCCAATTGCCCGTGCATCAAGCTCTGTCGCGTGTCCCCTTGACACCAGCTACTCCTCTCATTGACTTGATGGATCACCCGGAATCCATGCCAGACGGGCAATCTTCGAACAAGCAACCTGGTCAAGACAAGACATGTGATGGTTCTCCCGGTATTCATAGCTACGTCAACCGCATTTTTGACGAAGTCGCCGAACGTGCTGGTGTCTCCGAGCGCTTGACATCGCATTCCTTCCGACGAGGCGGTACCCAGCATGCACACGGAGCTGGAATATGCGTCCAGTGGATCTTTGACCGGGGTGCTTCGAACATGACGGCCACGAACAAAGCCTTCGAGTATGTCTTGAACACCACTCCAAAAGACCACAAACCCGAGTATTGAACCGGACCAAGTTGTAGCTCTTCTATCCCTGGACAGCTTTGACTCTGAGACGCAGACGAAAATTCGATTCGTAGCCGAAGCTCTCTTTACAGCTTCGGTTGGTCTGGAAACAGCTCAGTATAATGTGAATGGGCGCATACTCGACACACTCATGGCATACCTGCTACGACACTACCCTTGTGGCATAAAGTTGAATCCGAATGGCCTCTCAATCCAGCGCCTTGAAGCATGTGCCGTTGAAAAAGGCTTCACTGTGAACGCACTGCTATCGTGGTCTTCACATTTGGCCTGCGATCCGAATAAAGCTTCCGCGGCCAAACCTGGGGAAAACCAAGAACCAGCAACGGGCATCACACAAAATCCATTGTTTTGTCACCAAGCTGCGTTGATTGAGCATTTAGTCGAAGTAAATCAAAAGCTCGACGCCCATATGACTACAATGGAAGATGCGTTCTACAGCAGGCAATAAAGAAAAAGAAAGCAAAACGACGCATATGAGTCGATTGCTATTGAACCTCCAGCTAAGCGAAAGCGTAAGACATCAGCACCTACCAGATTGAAAGACCTTTGGTTTGCCTGGTATGGTTATAAGCCGCGTATATGGAGCTCTACGGAAAGCGCAAACACCAAGCATTCGAGGCCCACCGCCATACTTGTGATTGCTTTCTTAACGTTGTTCCTCCTGGAAGGTTTCCAACTCCAGGATGGTTCTGCACGCTACCGAGATGACGTCCTTGAGACTGGGATGAATGCGGAGCGGTAGATACTTTCGTTTCTTCAGCAGCACGATATCACTGCCTGTGACAGCCAAAATGTCCTCAAAATTCTACGCAAGCTGCATAAGTCAGGGCTTCTGAATAACCACATTCAACCCTATCAACAGCTCCAAGCTGCTGATCGTATCTAAGATCCTGCACCTTCACACACAAGAGCATCATCCGCTTAGAAACACACCTGTAAATGAATACACCTTACCTTTTCCTGATCGCCAATCGTCGTATTCTTCATGTGTCGACCGAGTCTACTATCGCGCATTCTGCAATTTACACCCAAGCACAATACACCCACCGCAATGGCAGCTCCAAAGCCAACAAAGAACCCCATCAGCTCAGCAAAGGAGTTGAAGATGGTCTGCATTGCTGTGCTTAAGAAGTACACGTTTCGAGTGAGTACCAAGGCCATTCGACACATGAGGCTTATCATGATTGTAACCATCGCGTCGACGGATCACCTCACCGAAACTCTTGAAGTCATCTTCGCCTAGCTTGCAGATCGATGCAAGTGTCGGGTTGAACTCGAAGACACCCGCGAATAGATTTCGGCACCGGGTCCGAGCACTGAAGCCGATGACGAAGCCGAGTGGAGCACCGAAAATGACTTGAGCGAGCAGCCGCTGCACGCTGTTCGCAAAGTCCTCGACCGTAAGCGCTTGAATTGGAAGACGTACTACCTTGTCGACTGGGTGCCAACATGGGAGCCGCGCCAACACGTGGCTCAGACGCTGATCGCCGGGTTTGAGCGCAAGCGGCGGGCTCTTGTCCGCAAGACCTACATCGAGTACGAGGCTGTGGAAGATAACACGCTTAACAGAACCGAAGTATAGAGTGAGCGCAAAGAGTAAGAGCTAATACAGGGTGTATTACAGGAGACATTTGCGCAAGGTTATCACTGTATTGAACACTAACCTTAACCTCATTTCGGAACTGCAAAGTTAGTCTCGTTACAAAGTACACAAACACGTATTTGAGTGCAGCATCGAACACTAAGCTTAACCTCCTTCCGGAACAGCAAAGTTATCCTCAATACAAGCAAGCACACCGCACACAAGCAGTTGTCGTGGCCGCGGATCGCACATACACACAGGTATACAAAAAGCAGTGTCAACGTTTGTGTGGGTTGACTGACTTTACCGCCGCAGAAGAAAAAAGAAGAGTAAGAGCGCCGAAGCCTCGGCGGTAGCCAGAAACCAACCGTTTGAATATAACCCTGCTTTTGAGGTTAAATCTAGTTGCGCTGTACTGAACAGTCCCTAACAGGAGTATTTACGCGTAAAATCTATCGTATAAAGGACTATCACCAAAATAGTGGACCGTGACTTTTGGGTGGGGGCCTCACACGTCAATTTGCCACGGAGCGCGCACATGTCTCCGTGGCCCTCTGAAGCAGAAAAACAGCCAACTTTGTTTTTTTGCCGTTTTTTCGGCCCACAGATCGTTTTAGAGCCTGTGGCGTAGCATACAAAGTCACTCTAAAATGGCCTTGTGCGGCATCTGGGCTACTTCATATCCCAGTTTAGATCACCTAACCACACACACACAACTAAACATAAAATACATAATCTTTACACCGAGTAGTCCTGACTCTGTCCGAGTCGGAACCTGTCGGATGTCGGTGGAATATGGGAGACCTCCGGCGGCTCTCCCGGACGGGACTCACTCCACCGGAAATATGTACGTGAAAATGTAGTTCTGGTACGAATCTGCTCTCTGCTCCGGTACCATTATCACGACAGTTGCACTGTGTATCCTGGCGTGCGATACCATAACACGGACGGAAATTTATTTTCAACCGTAATATAGATATCTCGAAATTTAGACACAGCTTTGTGTGGCCCGGCACAACCGAAAAGGAAACGCGTATATGCGGCGGTGGGCTGCGATAGCTGGTTCAATTCGCGACGCTGTCATGGTACAGTCACACCTCCATACGTGACGCCCAATCGGTCCGTGCCAAGACGTTGTTTCATTTAGAGAATTAGTCAGATAAGGAAATGGCTACACTTAACTTGGTGTAAAACAATTATCGAGCGACGTCTGCCGTCGACGCAACACAACTTGTGCTCGTGCTACCCAGGTCACGGCCTGCAGCATTTCTTGCTCACGCTATGTATCCCCTTCACACTGGAATAAAAACGAAGAAAGCTCCATGCAGTAGGCAAGAGCTATCGATGCTGACACAGGAGGCGGGTCATTTCTGTCGTCCTCGTGTTCATCGTTGGCACCAGTGTCATCAGCTTCTCTAACGGCGCTGGCTTCGTTGCCGGCTTCAGGGATCTCGTGAACTACAACCTCGGAATCGATTTCCAGGTAGTCTGACACTCTCACCCCTTGAAGCATACTTGCCAGGTCGTCTATCACCTTTTGTTCGGCAGCCAACGCATAGTCAGCATCCTGGTGGACCTCCCCCAACAACGCAGCGTCAACGAACCTTGTTTTCACCCAGCAGTTGCGTATACAGTCGCTCGTAACGTCACCCCAACAGTCAATACTGAACTGTATTGCCTCAAGAGTTCAGCTTCCGAGTTATGCCGCCTTCCATGGCGTCAAGTCACCAACGAACGAATCGACGTCGGTAGCGTGCCTTAAACGATCGAATTATCCCTACAAAGAACCAATCAGGAAGTTAGTGCACCAAGACAAGCCAACTTAAACGTGCCATATAACGTACCGGCACCTAGTGGCTGAACCGATGAAGTCAGATTCGGAGGAAGGACGTGCACTTCAACATGGGAAAGAGTCTTGATCACCTTGTGGCTTGACGCATTATCAACTAGTAGAAGAACCTTTCGGTTTTCCACTGCAAATTTCAAGTTGAAAGCTTGTAGCCACTCGAAAAAATGGGTGCTGTCATCCATGCCTTCTTCGTGTGGTAGTACACCACAGGCTTGCCTGCAAGTGCGCGCTGTGCACCACCTTGAAAGCATCGCAGATTCACGGCACTCCCAATGATTAAAGGGTCCATCTTGTGCGTTCCAGTCGCATTGCAGCAGAAAGCAATAGTTATTCTAGCCTTGTCGCACTTTTTGCCCTTCCGATTCGTCGATGCAAGAGTTTGGTTGGGAGCCAGGCGATAAAACAAAGCTGTTTCGTCAAAGTTGTAGATATCTTCTGGCCGATATTGACGCGTGATGTCATGTAGCGAGTAGCGAGCCGTCCGAACTTCTACAGCAGATGCACTGTCCGCCTCACCGTGCAGACGCTTCGAAGAAATTCCGTTGCGTTTCTTGAACTTGGCAAGCCATCCGTTGCTTAGACGAAGTTGATCATCACCAATATTGAGCGTTTTCTTGATTTCACCGGCTTTGACAAGCAAGAGATCGTCAGAAATTATAGCCGTGTCTTCATGTCTGTGGAAAAAGTCAACGAGCTGCTGCTCGAGCTCAGGAAACTTGATCCGACGCCGCCGAGTTGCCGACGAATTTGCGTTGCAATAGTGAGACGGTTGCTTGCTTCGAATACGACGAATGATGCTGATGCTGATGGTCTTTTTGATCGTTCCGGATGCCCACAGCAAGAGCTCGCCGTCCTTGATCCTAGCCTCACGCTGGGCCTTCAAGCAGGTCTGCAGTTTCTCTTCCAGTGTCAACGAGAGAGCTCGGCTTGGAGGCATCGCGCACGTCTAGAAACTCTAGTTGGGACTGAGAGAAAAGGTTTGGGACTCAGAGTGGAACTGGGGGAGAGGTGATGCTTGAACGATTGGCAGGCAAACGTCGAGAGCCTCTCCACCATTTGTCGTCCATTTAGAGAGTTCCCTCACCCTCCGTGGCTGTCAGTTAGAGAATAAAGAGGGGTTTGATCAGTTAGAGAACCGCCACAGTTTAATCCATAGAGTCTCATTTGCACACAGGGTCGTCCTACCAGATAAAGAATGCGTAGTCAGGTATGGAGGCTCAGTTATGGAGGTGTGACTGTACAGTGTATGCTTGCTGGTGGAGGGTGTGGCAACACGTGCGCTTAAAACATGATATGCTGCAGTCCGACGCGGAGCTTGGAGCCATACAGCTGACGACCGTTGTTAGCAGCAGCGCCCCCTTCCCAGAGTCGTTCGCTGCCGCTATTCATTAAAGCAAGGGAAGCCACAAACGGATGGAGCTGATTCGGGAAACGACGTCCAATCAAGATCAAAGGAGGAAACGTCCATCTGATCGCGAAATCCCAAGTGGTGGGACGAGCGCCATTCGACAACTGGAAGTGGAGGTAGACGCTACACGGGAAGGCATGCAACCTACAAGTGCCGTAGAAACCAAGGGCGGCAACGTGGCGCAAGTGTTAAATCAACCTCCGCCAGTTACGCAAGGGGAAGCTGCCGAAGAATCCAAACACAAGTCGACGAAAGCAATATACAGAGCGCCAACCACCCCGCGGTGCTGAGCAGTATCGCATTGGAAAGAAGAGGAGCGTGCCCCAAGTTGTGCATGTGCGCTTCGAGACGCGACCGACAGCTTTAACCGACGTGGAACGAAGCCCTTCACCTCCTTCGTCGAGCACTTGCCTTGTGAGAGTTGCTCCGGCGAGGCATCCTTTTTGGAGTATAAAAAGTATCATCCGGGCAGTGTCGAAGAGGAGGAAGAAAAAGGCGATGGAATTGGTGGTTCAATAGAGCTTGCTCAAAACGAAGCAGTGACGGAGCTATCATAACTACTTAACACTGCACCAGATGAAGCTGCTTCCGGTGCGCCCCCGGTAAATATCGTGCCGGATCCAGTAGCAGATAGAGTTGATGATGTTGAAGATCCTGGTAAATACCAAAGGGATGAAAAGGCTGTTGTTGCAGCTCTGATGGACTCACGGAGACGTGTTGAGGTGAAGGAAGGCGCCTTTAGGGAGGGGTTCAGCACAGTTTTTGCTAGTTGGGATGTATTCTTTTCGGCATTGTCCACGCACTGCGAGAACACGTTGCAGCTACTGGCGAAGCAAACTTCTTACCACGGCAAACTTCGGAACCAAAAGCCGTTATAATGTGGTGTTCCTGAAGATGACCCGCAATTACTTCCCGATAGTTTTTCAGTACTATTCTATCACTTTTCGCTACACGCACGGCATCGATCATCCCCAGAAGAGAAAGGGCAAGGGCCGGCGCAAGCTTCTACGTTACTTGGCCTGTGACGCAAAGGTGAAGGCTCTGTCGCGTCGTAATTCTAAAGGCTCGTGGAAAGTCGTTGTTTCGTGGGAAGGTTCGCACAATCTCCGGCGCGACGCTGAGCTGTTTCAATACTACTCAGAAAACCGGATAATCACCAACCCGGATATGCTTCGTATCCACTCAATGAATCGAGCGGGGGAGTCTGCGTGTGGAATACTGAAGCGGTTGCGGGCGGAAACAGGTACAAGGAATACTTTTTTACATTCGTATAATGGTGTTTATATTACTTGTAATGATTTGAAGGGAAATGTACGTACTTGCTGGACGTCCACACCTTGATCGTAGCTATTAAAAGGAGACAACATGGCGACGATACGGTTGAAGAGAGAACGGCACAGCTCCTGCGTGATTCTTGTCGGACCGATGGATACTCAGCAGCGTTGGCCATCGGCGACTCATCAGGGTTGTCTTGCGCTACGTGGTTCCAGACAGCAAGTTAGAAGCGCCTGTTTAATGCGTTTCCCGAAGTCATCCTGGTTGGCACAAGGCATGGAACCAACAAGAATTACTACAAACTGTTCTGCATAGCCGTAAGCGACGTGTTCAGGAAGCAAAACAATTTGATCAACATGTTGCGAAATATTGTTTTGGTACCTTCAAAAAACTGCCTTAACCCATTTGGACGTTACAGAGGCAGTTTGTACAGCACGCAATCGTCGATACAGAGTCGAAAGAAAATTTATCGCACTGCTTGGAGGAGTTTAAGGAGTCGAATCCAGTGTGGATATACATCCGCGTGATTGTGACGGACAAGGACTTCAATGAGAAGGATGTGTTAGCTGAAGTGTTTCCAGATGCACGGCAATTACTGCGCCAGTATCACGAGATTGTTTATCTACGCAAACAGGTATGTTGTGATGGTACTTGGAATACGCGGGAATTGACTCATGGTGCCAGCTGTCGTCATTTTAGGTAGGTAGTCGCTGTAAAAGCGATAGCGTCAGGAACGAATATGTCACGAGTGCGCTGCTTTTAAGGATGAAGACGGCGAGTTCAAAGGCTTACAGAACATACACACACGGCATGCTGCATTCGCTTGAAAATTACAAGAGCGCTCCGTTGTACAAATATTTTGAGACCAACTGGGAGACATGCAAGGAAGAATGGGTCACCTACCACAGAAACAATGTGCCGCATTTGAACAACCACACCAACAACCGGATTGAAAGTGGGTAGGGAAAGATTAAGCAGGTGACGAACCGCGAACATCCTATTGATGGATTGATCAGTGTCTTGATTATGCTGCAAGAGTTGTCTCACGAGCACTGCATGAAGGAGTTCAGGACGTAAGGGACTCGCCAGACACCGATTGATTTTGACGCTACGGAGCCAGAGCTACTTACGTTGGCGGTTCAACTGAGTCCTCGTGCGTATCGTCTTGTGCGAGACCAGTACAAGTTCGCATGCAGTGCAGAGGCTCAACACGCGATAAAATTGTTGGTACGAGAGCAGAACTGGACATGGACAACGATGGAGATGAGCATTAAATTTATGTCCTGAATACCAAAGTAAGTATATACGATACTCTTTTGATTGTCTGGTAGCATTTGGTACTCTAACGATACAAAGTTCCGATTAATCCGGTATGATTTTGTATAACTTCTAACAGCCTGGTGGTGTGTTTGTGCTGTAGACATTCCAATTTAACTGCACCTTTATGCAGACAATGATGGTGCCGTGCAGGCACGACATAGACTTTCGCCTCCGAAAGTCATATGGGTCGGATATTCCATTCCAAAGTTACACACTGCGCGATGTTCTCTCTTTTCGCCTGTCAACGATATCTCAACTGGCCACGTCGATGTTGGTGGTGGTCTGCGTACCACGCGCAAGAGTGCTCCGACCGGTCAAGTATTGACAAAATACCACAGAAGCACAGCGACGAACGCGCATTGTGCGAGCAACATGGCTGAATAGAGTGCGAAGGACTTCCAGTCTACATTCGCATTGGCCCAAACCGTGGAAAAGCTCTGCCGCGCTGGAGCAGTACGCAAACTTGCATATGCTATTTCTGTTATTGACACCAAGGCGCTCGTGAGCAAGCCTGAAAAGCATTGACACATGGCGGATCAACGAGATAGTGGTGAGAATCAGCAAGTGCATAGTAACGATCATGTTATCAAAAAGGAGGGAACTACACCTATACCGAAGGCAGCAACGTTGAAAATTTCCAAGGCCCCAAGAAAACATCAGGCAGCCCGACGCCGAAACACGAAAGCCAGGAAAGACCAGTCGCTGAAAACAGTTCGTTGCCGCGCAAAAATACAAGCCAATTGCATGGCCCAGACACTGCCTAGCCTACAAGAAATTGATGTGCTTCTGTCGCGCCGGTATTGCTTCAGCTATGCTGCCAAGATGGTACGTGCAAGTTACGATGGCGGCGTACCCGTTGATCTAATACAGTTTGGTTTGTATAGGTTGAGCTACTTCCACTCGAGGTCGTAAAAGTACAGGGCGTGCACAGAATTCAAAGAATGGATGTAGGACAGCCCCTTCCTAAACCAGCAGGACTATTACGGATATATATATGTGCTGCAGCCGTTGTGGATAGCGAGAAAAAGAAAGCTGATGACCCGGGGATTTCCGTCTTTCTCGCTCGATGGGATGGGTTTGGATACACCACAGCGGGCCAGTCGAAGACGATGGGGCGAGTAATGGACGCTAGGGACGCTATGCGCAAGGTTGGCGAGACATTCGAGTGGATCACAGAGATGAAGATGCCCAGTTCAGGTGTGGTATCACCTTTTGATGACTGTTTGTCTGTCCCTAAGTTAGGTTTCCTGCTCCCAGTATCACATTTTAGTACCGGATATGCCGGATTTGTGTGAATATGGTGTGAATTGAAAATATTATGATACCGGATATGTCGTACTTGGTATTGAAGGGCACCGTGTAAACATGCCACTCATCGGTTGCGTTATACAAGGCGAGGAAGTCCAACGCGTTCGGGAACTTGAGTTCCGATCTACGAAGTGGCTAGCATCGCCATGCCTCGGTGCCACTATGATTATGCTAGCGCGTCGCTACAACTCTATGTGGGGATATTCATGCCAGCCTGGTATTCATTTGAAGACTATGAAACGCGAAAGAAGATAGCTGGTTCACACGGGGCTTTCCACGAAATCGCTAACCATCAAATTGGCGTGGCGAATCCGTTTGGTTTCCTGCAGCGGGGCTGCCGTAGCATGCATCAGAGGAAGACGTAGCCTCACCGAGTCTGAGTACGAGTCCAAACGATCCCTATCTACGGAGTCCTAGAGTGTAAAGCCTTAACACCAAGGCAGCTAGACTCGACGTGTCTTTTTCCAAACTGATTTTATTAATTGCCTTAAGTACTACTACTAACGCCAAGCGTCCGTGAGTATGGTTTTCAGCCACGCGATCTTGCGGAGACCGCTCGCCAAGCACCTATGTCATATGTCCCGCCGCTCGTACTCCAGAGGGGCTGGCTCAACGCACCACGCTCCGTGAACGTTTCTAACTCTGCAAGTCACAACTCTCTCAGAGTATCGTGGACAACTGCGAGTCCAGGGCCAAGGAGGCTCGGCGCCACCTATGCGGACTTATCCCGCTTCGAGCTATGGGTGGGGAAGTCTCAACGACTTAGTTCCACGGAGGCTCTTCGAGCTAGCTTCTCAGAAGTGGATGCTCATCTAGAGCGTCGGCTCCGCTTCGACTACGCGAAAGGTATGAGAAAAGCGACGACTGCTCGCGGGCTTCCAGTCGTGCCCACGGGTGGGGAACATCCACTATGCTCTTTGAGCCCGTCGGCTTCTCCCTTCCAAAAGGGGGGGGGTTGCCGTGGCTCGGGGTCAGCCCCGGAGCGTTGGTGCTGACCCAGTAGCGCCCCAGCCTATAGATGGGAAGCGCGAGGCGACCGACGCTTGGGGGAATCGCCACTTCCATGTGAAACGTATTTTAGCGAAACGTCGGTGCCGTGGGGATAACCAGTATCCCCCACGGCACCGACGTTTCGCCGGAGGTGTCCGTCGTGCTGCCGCAGAGTCCTCCCCCGAGACCGGCGCGGTCGCGGAGCTCTCGCACAGCCTGAGTCGACTGCGGTTGCTAGGATTGGAGTACCGGAGACGCATCGACAGAAAATGAGGAAGAGGAGGCGCTGACTGGAGAAAATGCTGGAAGTGAAGCTGAAGTGGAAGAGGAAATAAGTAACAGCATCTTCGATTTCGACGTGCAGCAGAGTGTAAGCCTGCTGATACGCAAAGACAAGTGCAAACGCCATTGCCTTGAAGAGAAGGCGCGTGAGTTGGAGTGGCGGATATGCTCCCTTGGGCAGGTGACGAAGGGGGGAAGGACAACCTGAATTCTTACCCTTATCGGCGTACTCATGCAAACAGACACATCAATGAGACGTCGTGGCGCTGGTGAACATGAAAAGTGTCACTATTTCTTACTGCTAGTGGTGCACGTCTGCCGCCCGTCGTTTGCTAACTGTCTTGGTGTGCAACCGCTAACTATTCAGCGCTACAAGAGGCGTGGACGTGAGGGCAACATCTTTGCGAAAGTTCATGGAAACAAGCTAAACATGAACGCATCTAAGATTGACGCAGTCGGGCTAGTGAAGTGGTTCGCAGAATTTGCTGCAGGTGTTGGTAAAGTTGTACCTGTGACGGTAAGCACGCAGAAAACTAAGGGCGGCGTTGTGAAGAAGTACTACAGCAGGGAGACATATACATTGTTGCCCGCAACATTTACGTGCAAAGCCCTTTACGAAGAGACACACCAGTTTGTGACCCTAGGTTTACGCATGAATACGCCCGCATTTTCAACCTTCCGCAAGCTACTCTCACTTTCTTGAGAACCTGAGCCCCCCTCCGCAATATACCAAGAAGATGCTCGATTAACACAACAAAATACGCAAGTACGTGCCAGATGAATTTTAAGAAGACGCGATATACGCGCCACCAAGCGTAGCAGAAGAGGACGACGCTAAAACGGCTAAACAAGCTCGCAGAGAAAATCGACAGCAATGGCCAAGGCTGCAATGCAGAGCAGCGATTGTCCTACCGCATCAGCGAATGAAGCAGGTGAAGCGACCAAAAAGCGGAAGACAGCCTGATCACAGCGGGGCGTTGTGCATTAAAAATGATACTTATGTTGCAAAGCTAACCAAAATGATACTTACGAGAAATCTGTGTCACTAAACTGAAACGCAACATTTTAACCTAACGGAATCGCCCTATTAGAGTCCGGACACTATTTAATAGTGCCGGCTGACCACGACCACAAGTGTAACGGGGCCAAGCTGGCCGGGCCCTCCCCTTTCTAGTAATAAGGAGAACTGGCAGTCAGAGACTGATTGTTCTCCTTCGTGTCTGACACACCAGCTGTGTGTCACACACCCGTACCTCCGAATAGAATATTCCGTCGGGGCGTCTCCGCGATGTCATATTCCTGCCCGAAAGGTCGGCCATACTTAAGCGGTTAGGGGTCCCTCAAGCCAGTCTTCAAGATATACAAGGATTCATTATGTAGATAGAAAGCAGAGGATAGAGATCTAAAACGGAGTGTTATTAATACAGTCAGTTAACATCTAACCTTGGAGTGTGTAAGTCGATTGGTTCCGGGTTCCAATAGCGACCGGGAAGGCCAGGCCTTTTACATACGATAGTGCAGCGACGCCCGGCGTCTGCCCAGGTTAGCGCGTTACGCTTCCTTATCGCTACGGTGCGTGCGACCCCCGTCACAACAAGGACTTTATTTGGGAAAGGATTCTATTACCGCAAGGTTACTCGTCTACCAGATTGATGTCGTCAAGGGCATCATCTAAAACTGACCAATTCACCGTATCTGTATCGTCGTCCTCCTTCGATTCGTCTCCCCACCTTTCGCGGAATCTAGAACCGTAGACATCTTGCTTTGCAATGAACCAATCTGTTGGTTCGTTTGCGAAGCCCGCTGCCTCCACACTATTCATGACTGTTGCCTCTTCGGTGTCTCTCCGTGCACGAAGCACCCATCCACACACAGTATCGACACTAGGCATACGGGGATTGCCGAACCGAGTGTATTCCACTTTGTCAGATTCCTTCCAGGCACTAATCTCTACTAGCCGAGCGCCGCCGCTACGCGGCGGTGGGTTTACGGTGGGTCCCAAACCGTTCCGCTCGCTGTGCCAGCTCGCTCCACTACAGAGCGGGCCCACCTCCGTTTCGCTCCGGTGAGCTTCTGTTGGTGTTTTGATATTAATAGTTGCAATATTATGTTTGATGTCTTATTCATAACAAAAGTGAAGTTGGTTTACATAGAGTTTTATCACTACGTCAGATTGTGTACACCTTAATGTAAACCTATCGATCTTCATAATTGTAGTTATTCTAGATACTACTTGTACGCCTTGCACTTTCATGCTACGTGAGCACATGTACAGACAACGACTAATAAAGCCGGTTCACTTAATGACACCCTCTATATTAAAATTCCTCGAACTTTAAAACCCGGCAAAGTTCTGATTGGACAAAAAATAATATTCGTATAAAACCCAGAAATATCCATGTATTTTGATAAAAGATGATATTATCAGATCAATGCTTTTTGTTTCGCTAAAAATGGTTAATATGGAGACCCGTCTGTGTCTTATTTTGCTAATGCCGGCTTTTTAAGTCTGCCGACATTGTAAGTCGTTGTCTGTAGTTCTATCGCTTCATTGAATGAAGTTCATTCCATGTCACTGTTCCGGCTATGCGTCACGTATCGCAGATATCCAGTGTGTTACGCTAATCTAGCCGCTATTAAGTCTTCCGTCTGTCGTTTGTTGACGGATAGCAGACATTTTAAATCTTCGTGGCTTTCGTGTTTAGAGTATGCCTTCCAATTTGTTTTGCTAACATTCGCACCAAAATATATCCTCGTACACCTGCGTAATGGTAAGAATGCTATGAGTGCCATAACCGAGAGGGCATGTCCCCGCGCCTTACCCATCTAATATTATGAATCATCGTATGTTTCCATCGTCGTATCATTCCACGCGACCGCAGTCGATTCTCTAATATCGTCCCTCTAACTGTGAGCACACCCATACTTGTGTCACTCTCGTCGTGCCAGACAATCTTATTATTCAGCGTTTACGTAGGGGTGTTGTGGTGACAGTCCATGTGTTCACTATCGTCTCTATCTATTAGACCTCGTACACTCGCGTTGCTATCGTCGGGTTAATCGCTCGCGTATACATCCCTACCACCCGATACTATTGACCCCGCCGTGCTGTTGCATAGCTATTCTACCCCAACCCGTCGCATCGTATGTACAATTATCATCGTGGGGTACTATTTGATGATCGTCACATTTACTCGCCGAGTGCATAATATGGCATACTATGAGCTCGCGTCCATAGTCGTTCAATACGTTCCCATAAGTCCTGCGTAGGTACGTACTATGCAATATTATGTATATCGTACTGTACCAGGTACTCCTATCTGCTTACCTATCGTGTTGATATCCTATATCGGGCGACGACCCAGCCTTGGCTATGGTATACTATGCGGTACAGCAGTCTTGTTCCGTGCATATGCAATTCCAATTCCAATCGCGAGCACTACTGTATACTATAGCCTGTCTATCGCATTGTAATCGGTTCGATGTACGCATATCCTCCGGAATATCGCCACACCATCCTAGTCTATGCGGGTCGTCAATATAATGTACTATGCCATCGTGGCGGCCCTCGACGTATTGTATTTTTAGCCAATCGGTCATATCACTTAGTATGATTTGGTGTGGACCACTTGACTCCAATATCAACCTATCGGTTGCCGAGTAGATAACTGTCGGCCAATGCAAGGTCGTGGGCCGGTATAGGTTAAATACTATAATTGGGCAGGCCATATCGCGTACCCGTCTATGTCCATGTTGTGGGCGCCAATCTGTGTTCAGCTTTTATTAATCCGTACTATGGTGGGAAGCGTACACCGCCCATATCGTGGAAGAACGCACAAAATAGGGAATGTAAATTGAAAGTGCTATATAAGAACGATTATGTAGTCCACACTACGATGATGTAATCCACATTAACATTGTGTAGAGAACATGGTACAATTTCAGCTAATGATGTCGTTTTCGCTGTCGCTCGGCAGCGGAAGGGCCGATCGGGTGCCGCCTTCGCTGCGCTCGGTATCCTATTGCGTGAACCACAATAATGTACCTCACACTTCTATGTACGACATGTGAAGCCCGGTTTGTGTCCATGTTCAGCTACCTCGACTGCTAGAGCAGCCCATACGCCAGCATGTCAAGGTTTACCATGTTTCTTGTTAAGTGCGTTTTCAAGTTCACCATATAATTATTTGTGGTCCCCACATTGCAACCAGAGCCGCCTTCGCTGCGCTCGGCAGCCAAAAGTTGTTTTGGTCAATCAGAGCCGCCTTCGCTTCGCTCGGCAGCCAAAAATATTTTTGACCAATCAAAACTCCGGATTAGCGTGACATGTATGCGTTACTGACAGCTTTACTCCAATTAGTAGTGTAGGACTAGCCGGGCGCCGCCGCTTCGCGGCGGTAGGTGTAGGTTGGGTCCCACTCGTTACGCTTGCTGTGCCAGCTAGCTCCACTACTGGGTAGCCCACCTCCGCTACGCTCCGGTGGGCTGTTGTTGGGGTTTTGTAGTATTTATATTTTACGTACACGCATACACGGTGTCTATCACATTTATTGTCACTTACCCGTCTACCGTGCCTATTGTGATAATCGCGTCTATCGTTTGTATTGTGACTATCGTCTATCGTGTATATCGTACGTGTCATGTCTGTCATGTCAATCGTGTATGTCGTGTCTATCGTGTCCGCGGTGTATCGCGTCCGCTGCGTACCGTGTCTAATATATCTATCGTCTATCGTGTCTACCGTCTATCGTCGCTTGAGGTTACTGTGTCTATCGTGTCTTCATGGTGATCGTGTTCAATGTGACTATCGCGTGGATCGTGGTTATCGTGTCTACCCTGCCCTTCGTGTCAATCCAATCGAGTGTATCTGTCGTGGCTACCGTGGCTATGTGTCTATCGTGTCTACCATACATGTCGTGCCTATCGTCCCCCGTCTATATCGTCTCTATCGTGTCTGGTGTGTATAGCGTGTCTATTATTGTGTAAGCCGTGCCTATCGTGTCCACCGCGTATCGTCTCTTTCATTTTGCCGTGTCTATCGTGTCGTCGTGTGTGTACACTTAACTACTGCCCAGTCCGCTAAACTTTAGTGCTATAGTTTGAACGTTAGTGCTTTAAGGATGGCTATGGAAATCGTGGCCTAGGTTCATCGTTTATACGGTGTACACTTACACTACGTTTAAAATTAATATAAATAAATAAAGTGGCAACCACTACACGGTTCGCGAAATCTATGCTTCTTAGTGCTTTAAGTATGTGCACCACTGCAGTGCCTTGTTACGCTAGTTTGTATTAAATTAATACAACTCATTATTACAGTTGCAGCGCCCCCGTTCCACTCGCGGGGCTCGGTGCACTAGTCGCCGTGGTCGGTTGGCAGTGGTAGCAGGGCGGGCCCTACGGGCCCGCAAGAATCTGGCAGGTGTCGCCTTTGATAACGCTCGGCAGCGATCTGGCCAATCAGATCGCTTTATAAATATCACGCAAGCCTATTTGTGTAGTTTTTTTTAATTAGATGCCAGTCCGAATGATGGTGTGATGCACCCCGATAGGTGAGAAACGCGCCCGGGCCGACCCCCAGGATATGCGACAGGGCAGGACAATGCCGCAAGACAGGAACCGGACGGACAGCAGACAAACAAAGTCCAGATCAGGTTAGTTGTTTAAGACTAGCCGGGCGCCGCCGCTTCGCGGTGGTGAGTGTAGGTTGGGACCCAACCCGTTCCGCTCGCTGTTCCAGCTCGCTCCACTACTGGGCTGGCCCGTCGTAGCGAAGCGGAGGCGGCGAAGTTTGTTGTTAGGTAGCCCCCGCCTTCGCTACGCTCGGCGGGGGGGGGATTTGTTGTAGATATTGAATGATTTAATGAACACAACATTGAACATGAATACATGTATTTTTCAGTATAAAACATGCAGGGTTTGGACCTACTCCCCCTTAGTTGTTGTCGAAGATCTGCCTGTACACGATGTTATCCGTGTACACGCCGTCGTCCTCTTCCAGCTCCGGATACTCGATCAATGCCTTGAACTTGGACCTTGAAGTGACACGTGACAGCGCCACATAAAGCTCTCCATGAGAAAAACAGGGTGTTGCCAGATTCAACCCCAGGTTCTGGATCGTTTGGCCTTGTGCCTTGTTGATAGTCATGGAAAACGCTGGGACAACTGGAAACCGTTTCCGGCGTAGAGGGTATGGGAACTCTCGCGTGTCGCCATCGCTGATGAAGACGATCCTCGTGATAAGTACGTGCTGGCCTTGGCGCTCTCCGGTCATGATCGTTGCGTGGATTACATGGGGCTTGAGCTCGATAATACGCAGTCTCGTTCCGTTGCAAAGCCCCAAGTCGGGATTCAGGTTCCGCATCATCATTATCGGGGCACCCTTCTTCAATGTCAGCTTGTGTGGAGGAATTCCGTTGATGTTGATCGAGTGCAACACCTCTTGCTCAAAGAAGTTCTCTTCATTGCAGTCATCCACCTTATCGATCGATAGATACACGTGGGAGTCCCCCGAAAGGCGTTTGGAGACGGCTTCATTGATGCGGTGCACCACAGTGTTGGTTGTCGTCCAGATGGTTCGGTTGGCAAAGTAGTCGTCCGTCGCAATGTCTGG
>BSXT01001598.1:0-19728 GCA_030267785.1 Phytophthora fragariaefolia
GAAATAGTATGTATAACTGTCTTCACACTTAGCGCTGATGTGATACTAACTCCATCCACACTATCTAGACTTTCAAGTGCGGACTTCAGATCGTCATTGATTGTTGCCCACGGGATATTTTTTGGATTGGTTGTCCCTGTATCCAAGACTGTCTCCCCAGCGAAACTCAGAGTATATGATGTCGCAGTCCCGACATTAGTAACCTCCAGGAGGATCGTTTGGACTGCTGCGGGGTTTCCCACGTTAACTACGTTCGGCGATACAGCTTCTGGGTTTCGTGTACCGATACGAGCATCTGTGCCTCGCCAGTCGTGTTCTGGGATAGCGTCAACTGTGTTCAGACTTCCGTCGTAGGACCTGAATACGAGGTTCCACTTTCGTCCATACGACACGTGGTATGCTTGCGTTCTTGTAATGGCATTCGTGAAACTCCCTGTCACTTCTAAATACCTTTGATATACAGCAGTAATACTGTACTTGGTCATATCTGCCGATACAGAGGGAAGCCACAGATCCTCACCCGAAAAGACGATATTTCTCAGGTCTTCTGTCGTCTGCAGTTTGTTGTCAAAAAGATACACCACTGGAATACCGCCAGTAACACTTTCACCTGAGTACGCGACGTCAGTCGTAACACTCGCTCCTGATACCCCGGTTACCGTAAACTCGATACCAGCAATGAAGAAAATGTCGTTGTTGCTAAGTCTATGATCTGTAGGTAGCTGGAACGTGTGCAGTCCGTTCGTCACTGAAACAACTTGCGTTAGGGGCGAGATTCCAACGAACCCGGGCAATGGTTTCGTCTGCTTCGTGATTAATCCAGCCGATACATCATAGTTCTGGGTTGGCCCCGTGCCAGGAACTGGGTCAGTCAGCGTGATGTCGACGGGAGTAATGGCCTGAATGGTGCTCGCAGCGTTTGCACTGACAACTATTGTTTCACCAAGAGCTAGAAAGCGGGTAGGATCTATTGGCATTCCACCAACTTTGAGCTTGATATTGGAGAGCGTTTGGCTACCTCCACGGCCATCTGCGGTGAGATCGAGCGTGTAAACCCCCACATCACCGGCACTAGCGTCGCCCAGAGCCACTACTGAATCCACGACATTAAGTTTTTGAAGCTCTTGGGTGACCTTCATTTGTGTTGCAGAGAAGCCAATCGGCTCGGTAACCTCTCCATTGAATGATATCCGGAACGACCCGCTGATATCGTTTTGTTTGGCATCCGTGAACACCGTGACCGTAGGATATACGCTAATTAGTGCGCTTTGGCCGGTTAAGCGCGAGTGCTGGATGAAAATGGCATCTTGCTCTTCATCTTGCGCTTGAGCGAAGGTTACATGCCATGCCTTCCCGTAGGTTCCATATCGGCTTACACTCACGTTGACAGTACCTGGTTCAGTGATCGAGTCAATCGCATCGCGCATTTCAACAGCTCCCGTCATTTGGAACGGCAGTGGTGGGGTCACTTCTCCCATGTAAGACAGCGTAAATGTCCCGCCGATGGCACTCGAAGCATCTGCAAGGATTGTCTGTATCCCTAGTTGGCCTTGGGAGCACGCACCTTCATACTTAACAGAATGGACTTGTCCGTACACTGGAAGGTTTGGTACAGTTGGTGCCCAAGCCGTACAGACACCACTTCCGAATGCTGTCGAATCAAATTGCAAAGTCGGCCACTCACCCGTCGGGTAATGCCCCCAGAAGCGCACATTGTAGTCGTAAAAGTCTAAAATCTTCAATGATCGAGCTTCTCCCGTAAAACTGGCGCAGGCCCCTGAGCCCGACACAGTAACTGAGATTGTTGTAGCACCGACGGCCGGAGCCGTATTGATCACAAATTGACAGGAGTGCCTCGAAAAATCGTTGGGGTTCCGACTAACCTGAATAACGGTGTTTTGTAGCAAAAGAGCAACTTGGCCAGCGGTAAGACCGCCATTCGGTGTTACTGTTGAGTCTGTGCTAACAACAGCAAGGGTATTCAGTGTACTGTCGTAAGCAGTTACTTTGGATGTTGACGCCGCGGTCAATGCGGACACCTTAAATGCAAGCACTTCTTCCACAGTCACTTTAGACACGAAATCAAGAGCTTCCAGCATTGTCTTCATATTGCTTGGTGTTCCTTGTTTTCCCAGGGTGATGCAGCCAGTGGTCTCACTCCCCAGCTTGAGCTTGAAAGTACCAGCCGTAGCTGTTGTAGGTCCAAAAAGCTGTACTACCTGGACTGGTGAAGGTACTCCGACAACGTAGGTATCACAAATGCTGTTGTCATTGTTGATCTCAAAGTATCCATAGTGAGTAGCGGGGACAGCAGCCTGGCCACCAGTGATTCCAGTAGTCACTGCCAAACCTGTTTTGACCGAGGTCAGTGAAGATAGTAATTGCAGGCCGGGGTACTTGCTATCAAAAATATCACCAGCGTCGTTGTCGAAGGAAATTGTCCATACATATCCATACGGCCCATACACACTGCCCGAATCGTCCAGCTTGAGCACTGTCTTGGGTTGAACGGCAGCATTAAAACTCAGTACCCTGTGGCCTGGCTCCACGTTAATGGTTGAGTCGCCCACTGATGGCTGCGTTCGAACAGTAAAGTGAGCGCCTCCAACATCAATGACTACACCTTTCACTAGTAGCTTGCTCTGAGTGGATGTTAAGACCGTCGTGGTGAGACTGTTGGTATTTGAGTCAAACGACGTCACGCCGTTCGTTGGTTGCCCTGCAAGCACATACAGCGCGCGTGTGACTGACACTGGGCGAACACATGGCAGACTGTTTAAGGCACTTTTGAGGGCGCTGGCTGTCGTGTCCACCGGCAATATCGACGTGATGTCGTCGCCATATTGCAAGCGAAAAGTACCAGCAATGTCGTTTTCAACCGAATTGAATACAGAAACCTTCTTGGTCGCTGGTGTTCCAAATGTATCGCCAACGGCATACTCGAGCAAATACTTCGAAACAGGATCGCCATGATCGAGTGGACTGGAGAGACGAAGCTCCATCTGCGAACCTGACAGCGGCCACATTCCTGTGATACCAGGAGCATCCGGAGAAGTTGCCACGGAAGTTAGAAGCGGCAAAGCGCCTTGCCCACGCTGCTGGAAGTCTGTTGTGCTAGCACCATACCCGTTCTCATTACGGGCAAATGCACGTACGTAGTAATCTTGGCCAGGAACTAATCCATCGATAATCGTTTCTAAGGAGACATCCGCACCTTTCACAAGCTCTTGCACAACCACAGTTGCTCCTGTTCCTTGCAGTAGCTGCGTGTTCTCAATAACAAGCAGGGGCAAGTCCCCCAGGTTCGACAGAAAGGTGACAGTCCACGTCGCACCGAAGTCAGCATTGTTCGCCCTGGTCATATTCAACCGCCCAATAGTTGCTAGACTCTGAAGTTTGGTCCGAACATCCGCTGCGGTATCATCGAAGTTGATCACTGCCGGGCTAGATCCTTGAAAACTGATCGAGAAAGAGCCACTGATGTCGCCGGCACTTGCTCCGGTGGAAATCGACTGCACTTCAAGCACCACCCCGCCAACTTCTTTGGAGGCTACAATTGCGCTAGCAGCGTAGTCGCCGTCAATCGCTCTTAGCGTAGTGACTTGCGTATCATCTTTCACAATTGACGCCGTCACCGTGCACGTGCTGCAGGCGGCGCCATACACGTCAATAAAGTTTGTAGTGCCAGTCTTTTTATCGGCGCGAAGGCACGGAGACGTTGGGCAGGCGGTATCCAGCGACTGGAACGTGACGTACCAGCGATATCCATTCGATGAAGAGGGCCCGACGCGGGACACATCAATCGACCCGATGCCTGGCAAGGCACTCAACGCGTGCTTCATCTCGGCAGCCTCCGCGCTAGCACTCAACGTCGCCTTTTTGCGCACGAACGCCGTTAGGTGCAAGTTGGAGGCGTCTGCCCACGCACTAGCCAACGTAAGAGTGCTCGTGCTGACACTTGCCACTGCGACGTCACGGGTTCCGATGCGAACCTGCTCTCCGCCCGCGATTCTGCTGGTAAAATCGCCTGAGGTGATCACTGAGGTCGATCCCGCGGTGACTTGAACGTTGCCCAGTGCGGTGTCCATGACTTGGATTGCAGCGCCAGTTGCGCCGCGCACGTGGTAGGAATCCAGCGGCAGCGTGGTGTCTGTGAACGGGGCAGTGGCGTGCACCGTGAACTCCTCGCCTGCGATGCGCACTCTGTCTCCTCGGTTCACGCGTCCGAGCATGGACGCGCTGGTCGTGGCGGTTCTCGACCCCGCCGCCACCGTGGCGGTCACGGCGGGGGCGGCGTCCACCCAGACGCCTTCAAAGCCGACGGACAGGTCGAACGTGCCGCCCAGCACGTGCGCGTGGGCCGAGTCCGTGGACACGATCTCCCAGACCTCTGGGTAGAAGCCGGGGACGCCCGTCGTGACGTGCGCGCCCTCGAACGACAGCGCGCGGTTGGGCGGCTGCACGCGCTGGCAGGCGCTGGCGTCCCCCACGAGCGTGTTGGCCTGCGGGCCGTTGACGAGGTACACGCCGTCGAACGTGACGGTGTACACGAAGCCGTTCTTGGCGGCGCGGTAGGGCGAGCGCGTGACGCCCACGCTGTCCACGTTGGGCAGCAGCTCCAGCGCCATCTCGAGCTCCAGCGCGCTGGCGTTCCACGCCACGCACGACGTGAGCGCCGAGCCGCGCGCGTTGGCGAAGGCCACGCGGTAGCCGCCGGCCAGCACGGGCCCGTCGGCGGCCACGGTGAACGTCTGCACCTCGTCCACGCGGCGCGCCACCTCCACCCTGTAGCCCAGCACGGGCGCGCCGTTCACGCCCTCGGGCTTGACGTGCAGCGGCGGCAGGAACTGCACGCGCAGTGCCGAGTCGCCCGCGGGCGTCACCAGCAGCTTCTGGGGCGGCCCGGGCACGTCCTCGGGCACGAAAAACGCGGCGCGCGCATGGGCGACCAGCAGCAGCAGCAAAACTGCGAGCACGAAGCCCATCGCGGGGCGCAGGCTGCGAGCCTCCATGCAGCTCGGCAGGACCCCACGCCGGAGATCGCGGCCGCGGACGTGAGACTTGTGCGAATGGATACACTGGGCCGGCCCACGAAACGACGCGATCTTCGGCTGATGTTGCTGAGACCGGAAAGTTAGAGGCCACTATTAACGACATATGACTTGGACCGATCCTCTATTAAGAAGGGAACAGTACTTCACGCAAAAAAACAAGCCGTTTATGCACAGGACAAGACCATGTGGTTTCTGTCATTTTCATGAGATGGGGAAATTTACGCAGTAAATGACGGCGATGAGGTGGCATCGAGCTGGAATCCAAGAGCAGATTCTCTAGATTTTGGAGTATGGGGACTTACAGACAACGACGATAAAAGCCGCCTCGACTTTCTGGCATTCCAGTTTGTCACTGTGACAAATTAGGACATAGCGAGACGGACGTGTCATAATACGCGAGTTGGATTGGCTCAAATTCGTTCCATCTACTTATTTAGGTTAGTTTTACGTTACAAAAAAAGCGTAGTAAACGTAAAAACAATGCAGTTTTACTGAATGTTTAACTTCAACTATTAATACTGGGTGTTTCGGAATGGCTTTTCAAAACTACTAGCAACAGTCTCGGAATTAATCAGTGCTCACGCTCGGGTAGCCCAGGAAGTCGGTAGCAGGCTTGGTACCGATGTCCGATGCCAGCAGAAGCGCGACGCGCTTCTGCTGTATCGTGTACGTGCGCTGCTTGGAGGCCGTTGGTGTTGCGGGCATGCACGCCTTGGCAGAAAAACTAATACTGAGAGTTGAATTTGCCGTGCACTTGGCGCGGCCGTCGCGAAGTTGGCGCGCTTGTCGCCAAATAGGCGCGAAAAGCGCTTCTTCCAAACCAGTCATATTCTTTGCTGTTCGACTGGATAATATTAGATAAATGCCACACCGTGATTGGATAAAATATACTGAAAGTGTACTGATTAAAGATAGGCTTTAGGATAATGTATCCATGATGGTGACGCTGGTGGCGGATTTCTACGTTGCGGGGCCTTTTCTGTCGTTGTCTGTAGTCGTTTTCGTGGGCGCGTGCATGACAGGTCAAAACCGCACCCTTCCGGGATAGTAAGGCGGTAAGAGCACCAAATTGTCAAGCATTTAAATAAGAAGTATATAATCAAGTTGAAGCTGGAAGCAAAATTAAACTGCTATTTCTTAATGGTCTGGAGTACCTTGGCCTAGGGATGGTTTAGGATTGGACGAGTAAAGAACGTTCAAAAGCTTTGCAAATGTTTAAAACAGTTTTGAAGGGTCTAAAAGTCCAAAAGCCCGTGAGGTCCGGATTTCGTGTCGACTACACATTCCCTCCTTTGCCCTTCACTCGAAAGATCGAGGCGAGATCACTGTCACCATGCAGCCCGACCAAGCCCCTGACACTTCACAGGCTTCATCGCCTCCCCTCTCCCCTCGTACTCCACGAGCAGGAACAAAAACACCGCGAACTCTCGCATCAGCGACACGAACCTACCAATCTCCTCATGAATCAGCGGCAAGAACCTACCAATCTCCTCATGGATCAGCGACAAGAACCTACCGATCCCCTCCTGGCTCCGCTGTGAGGCGGTCGCCACGCTTTAGCCCATACTCCACCCCGACTCAGCAGCCCCCGTCTATACCAAGACATATGACCTCGCCGCAGCCTGTATCATCCACGGAATCACGACCACCACGTTCACCAGCACCGCCAAGACCATTTCAGTCACCCGAGATGACTGAGCGACCGCGCAATGACATCTGGCAACATTATATGATTGAGCGCGAGAATGGTAAGAAACATGGGCGATGCAAATACTGCGGTATACTCAAGAAGAATGGGAAACCTAACGGTAACTTGTTAAAACATTTGACTAAGCCTCAACAGTGCCCAGCCGTCCCTCATGAAGTACAGATGTCACTTCGGTCTCCAAGTATACCCAAATTCACCTCAGCATCAGCGAAAATAGCCCCATCGCCATCAGATGAGCTAAATCAAGACGCTTTTGAAATGGCACTGGCGCGTGTTTTTTTATGTGTGTGCGCTTCCATTTATGCTTGTGGAGGCTCAGATATTCCGAGACTTTATCGCCATGGTGGCTCCTACAATGAAGTTGCCGTCGAGGCACAAACTCAGTGGAATTCTACTGGAACGCGTGCGAGATGAGATTCACGCGAATGTCAACAAGTTGATAAACAAG
Source organism: Phytophthora fragariaefolia (assembly GCA_030267785.1). Classification (NCBI taxonomy): domain Eukaryota; phylum Oomycota; class Peronosporomycetes; order Peronosporales; family Peronosporaceae; genus Phytophthora; species Phytophthora fragariaefolia. The sequence continues at coordinate 7,211 of BSXT01001598.1, forward strand.
CAATCGTTCGTATCGCTTGTTACAGATGGGTGGAGTGATACAAATGGATCTAGTATCATCAATTTTATGGTAGTAGCCCCTGGTATGCCTTCCTTGTTCTGGTCGTCCTGGTCGACAAGGTCGGAGCAGCACACAACGATGCATCTAGCTGGTGAAATTGATGCGGTCATAGCCGATATTGAAAATGTCACAACAGCACAAGTCGTTGCCGTTGTAACGGACAACGCAAGAAATATGAGTAGTGCTCGGAGTCATATCCAGAACCGACGACCTAACGTGGTAAGTGGCGGCTGCTCCTCTCACGTACTCAACCTACTCATGCAAGATGTGTGTTGCTTCCCGGTAATTCAAGCGGTCCGATCACGAGCAGTGGCAGTTACTCGTTTTGTTCGCGATCATCTGGCTCTGTTGGATGAATTTAAGAGACTACAATAAGGCATACGCGATACGGGCATGAGTGCACGTAATCTTGTGTTACCGGTACCAACTCGATGGTATTCTATGTTTGCATGCCTGAGGAGTGTGTTGAACAGCCGTGAAATACTTGAGTAATTATTTTTGAGTTCCGAGTACGAGGAATTTCGCGATCGATATCGTGCAACTGCACCAAACTGAAAGAAACTGCGCTACATCATAGAGATGGTTCGAGACAACGGATTTTGGGATAGCCTCAGAACTATTGTACGTCTGTTTGATCCTATAATTGAGGCTCTAAGGTGTCTAGAAGCCGATACTGTGTTTGTGTCGGGTGTTTATAAAAGGTTTCGATGGCTACGATACCACTCTGCATTCGGCATCACGTCACCCGAGCAAGAGGAAGAAGAAGATAGCGTTCCAGAATCAGCAAGATCGGTGTCGGAACAAGAAGTTGTAGATCAACCGCAAAATGGAATCTAGCTACTTAGTAACTCAGTCGGTCTTCTAGCGGCCGCACCGCCTTTTGCACCGATAAGCGAAACCCCACCTGATAGTACTTCACCAGACGATGAAAACCTACTAGCTGAAAGTGGCTACAAAAATATGGATGTTCCACAGCTTGGTGAGCTTCAAACGTTTTTCCGTGAAAAAAATTAAACGTCGATGGAGCTACGTGCATACTAGCGCGATGGGAATCGCATTCCTACTTGACCCATCGACGGACATTGATGACTTTATTGGTACCGATGACGAAATCGTTGACGACCAGATATGTGAAATGGCGGCAAAATGTGGCTTGTTAACACCAACTACAGGTGTTCCGATTTTAATCGCAGAAATTCTTGCGTTTAAAAGTAAGAAAAGGCGTGGTGGTAAGGCTATGCGGGAGAAGTACTCAGTATCAAGTCCCTGGGGCTACTAGGATGGCAAGGGGTCCAAGCGTTTTCCATTGCTGCAGAAGATAGCACAGATAGTTTTTGCGATTCCTGCTTCTTCGGCCGCTAGCGAACGCGCCTGGAGTACATTAATCCAAAGCGAAGAAACAGGCTCTCGGTAGGGAAAGGCGAGATGCTAGCATACGTGTACATCAACCATGGCAGCATTCGGAGCGATGCAGTTGACCTTGCCCGGTCTCGTCCGGAAGTGTAGACGCTGAAGGTTTTCATTGACATAGGTTAGGGCATCTTTCTTAGAGCTTCTACTTCTGGTAGCGGCTATTTATTTTGCTGCTAACTGATAGCAATATTGTTCTAGCTCACCAAGAACATCTCCTACGTCATCTCCATCGTCTCGTTCTATTCGGAGTACTCCTCCGTGGTCTAGTATAGCCACGGCAGGTCCGTGGTGCGCGCCATGGCCTTCATGATCGTGGTGGTACCCGGCAGCATCAACTCATGACCTCGACCGACTTGGCCGTCTCCAGGCGCCGCGATACCACCTGCAGCCGAGCGCGCATGGCGTCGAACTTGGTGATGTACTGGTGCATGAGCGCGAGGGTCTTAGCCATTACCTTGCCGGTCGCGATCAGGCCCTACTTGGCCATCTTCTTGATCTCGATAATGAGCTTCTTCTCCTGTACATGCAGGCTGGCACGCTCGCGGTCCAGATGCCGCACCACGCGCTTGCTCTCACGCAGCTGCTCTTCAGCGTTATCTTCGTGCCCAGCACGTTGCGCGGCACTGGTGTCCAAAAGTGTCTGAAAGTCGGTGGGACGTTCAAACCCGTGGCTGAGAATATTCTCACTAATAGTTTGGGATCCTTTTGTATTTTGAATGGGAATTTGGATGTTTTATAGAAAACATTTGGACGGTTCAGAACTCATCCAAAACCATCCCTACCTTGGCCGTCTTACTCGTCATCGCTGTGTTCCTCGTTTTTGTGAATCGTGCCGCTCTGCTGGAAGCAAATGGCCTTGTAGAGATAGCGCATGAGAAGATAAGGCAGCACCTTGTAGAGACTGTCGTCCCACACCCGGCCTGATAGTATCAACTCGAGAATGGCAACGCACCACACTCCACAGGAGTTGCTGTCTTTCTGCTTGCAGTATGTGATTTCGTTGTATGTGATCTCGTCCTTCATACCCAATAAGGGCTCAATTGTTGTACGCACACTCGACTTGATTTCCTCGAAACCAGTATTAAACTGGAGCGGGTCGAATAAGTAGCAGTCTTGCGTTCTCTATTCCAGGAAAACGCTCCCCAATGGTGACCAAGGTTAATGACAGAAATAATGCGTTCATTCTGCGTGTCCAAGCCCCCCGAATCCTCCCGCAGTGCGCTTCTTCTGGCTGATTCCTGCCAAATCATGATAGCTTGGGTTGATCACCCCGACGTTGGGGTATGTGTCCTTCAGTGCCATCATACCCGCAATCACAAACGTGGTGTGCAGCCACAGAGCTTCGCGGAAGTCCAGCAGAACATGACCAGCCATGAATACTCCTCCAATGCGAACAGTGCCCAAATTCATCGTCTGTACTGCTTCCTTGTACGCTAGCTAGACATACAACAACTCGTGTCAGTCAGTCGTATGGTGTGTTTCATTTATACCCGGTATGCATCCGGTAGCTTCAAGTTGAAGCGTCCGTACCTTTGTGACATTACAAGTGTCCTTGAACGGATCTGTTAAGTCGCTGATATGCCATTCCATCCTGTCCATCCAGGCCATCGTGAACTCGACGAGACGGAACTGGTTCCGTGCCTCTATAATGTCAGCCATTGCCTGCAGTTGATCCAATGTCACCGACCCATAATCACTCCAATGCGCCAGTAGGTTGCAATTGCTGGCGGCTTTGATGGTATTGATAGCCTAATAAATCTTGTCTAACTGGGGAATTTGCTTGATTACAGGTACACTCTGCCCGACATTGTACGGGCGCACGGATAGCTTCCCTTCCACCTCAGCGTCCAGGAGGGCCAAGGCGTCCAACATGGGTTTTGTTCCGAACAGGATGTATGGCGCACTCAATAGCACGGCAACAATCCTCCAGTCGTACCTTCCGCACCTTTTTGCCATCCCGAATCTTCAGTGCTCGTGCGTCCTTAAGCTCTTTCCCTCCAGCTGCTCGACGCTTTTGTCGTCGCGACATTCCTGGTATGCGTGGAGGCGATGCAAACATAATAGGCGTCTCCTTCGCTCCAAGTAGTGGAGTCTCTGGTGCCTCTCTGGGGACGTTTGGTACGGTCCCGGTGTCCGCACTGGTTGAAGTTGCCTCACGTTCGTTACTTTGTATCGGTGCAGCTTCCTTTTCCTCCATTTCGTCACTAACATGAGAGATTGATGTCATCTCCGGTTCGACTGTGAATTGCGTCTGGCTTGAGTCGACAAATGTAAGCTGGGAAAGATGGGCAGACCCCACCGACGACACATGAGAGAGACCAGGAAAATTGTCGCGAGCTGTTGACTGAGCTACAAAGGTCGGCACCTCTCCACTTTGCAAAGCATCGCAGAACCCTTGCATCCACTCCAGTGCCACGCGGTATGTTGGTGTTGACTGTAACACCATCCGATCAGTGATCTTCTCGGCGAGGGCCTTAGTCTGGATGTACTTGTCGGTCGTAGCTCTTGCGGGTTACTTACTCATGCTGGCACAGCTAATCCGATTCACACCACCACTGCCGACACCACCCTCATCAATGCTGTTCACTGCACTGTGCACAATCCATCGAGTTGAAAATGTCCGTAACGGTGGGATCACAGTCTCGTAGTTGCTTTTCCATCTGAAGTGCATGACGTGTGCAGACATGTCTGCCAACCTCATGATATTTAGCAAGGTACTCATCCTCTGCATAACGTTGTAGCGTGATCAGCGTAGAAATGGTCTCGTCAAGAGTAAACGACGGCTTGATCACCTGCTTGATCTTGGTCATTTACACTCGAGTCGGTTGATCGTGTTGTTTGAAGGTGGGGGTGTTGCCTCTCTTGTATGATACCCATTATCCCTGAGTCCTATCCCAGTTCTGCAGAAAGAAGACGAACATGGGGTGGAGCTCGTCCCCCCAAGTGTGGACAGTAAAGCATCCATCGCATCTTGGTACTCTTGGACACACCTTGCATAGCCCAGAGCTTTCATAACGCCCTTCACTGTTGCCTTCATCCCTGGAGCGAGTCTCACTGCTTGCTTTTTCAACGATGTGATGACGTGCCACTGGCACAGCAGTTGGAGGGTTGCAGGGAATGCTTCCTCCATAACTGCCTTCTCATAAACCGCCTTTTCGTTACGAACACCCGAATGTCGCTCCAGATGGGGTTATGATTCTGGAAGCTTTTGATTGCAAGTCGCAGGTTCGCCATCTCCTCGCTCTCTACCAAGGCATGGAAGACATATTGCCCCTACGGGATAGATTGCATTAGAGCATACATGATATTAAAACACAACATGGATGCGGCTACATCTGACCGACCTTTCCAAACACCTCGTGGACAGCAAAACTAAACAGTGTGTACCGATTGGAGTTGGTGTTGTCTGTGGAGCCCACCAGAACCACCTCCGGGAACGCACGAAACAAACGTTTCATGCGTGCGCTCTAAAACGTGACAACGCGGACAATCTTCGAGTGAGAATCCAACATAATCTCCGCAGCGTTACCTCCCCACTCTGTGCAGAACTCGTTTAGAACAGCCAAGGCGCGCTCCGTGTCGGTTAGGCCTACACGCGGTGTCTTCTTGAGGCTTTGCACCATATTGTGAACGTCCCGAAGTGTCATGAGCTTGCCTGCTCATACGCAACAAAAGTTCAATGAACGGAACCGTACCGGAACAACACTGGGAAAATACAATCCTTACCAGGTTATCGCGCAGATACGCCAAGATACCTTTCACATGAGCACTAGCTTGATGCATCTACGCCACGTCGCGTGTCAGGTGCTCGTCGTCGATAGTGCGATTCTCGGCGTAATTATACCATTGATGCTTGGTGACGTGTTGGTTATGCTTGACACTTGCCTTCACTGTGATATACCATCCAGAGCTATCTGACGTCACTCGCGCGTTAACTTGAGCAGTACATTTCGTAAAGCACACTTTTTGGTGTTTCCGCTTTCCGGACCCCCGTGGTTGCTGAGCCGGTGCGTGGGTGCACTTCAGCGTCTTGCAGTACTGGTTCCACTCTTCTTGGATGTAACGCGTACCCTTGCGCTTCTCCACCGCCTTGCGATCTTCTCCAGTCTTGGCTGCCTCTCGATTCACAGTATTCATCATCGGCTTGGTACGGCTCGGAACAGAGGTGCTAGTGCGGCATGCAAACAACTGATACGTCTTCACCTGGAATGCGTCAACCGCCACGTGGAAGTCTTGCCAAGAAGCCCATCGAATCGGAAAGCATTCAATGAACGCACCACGTGCAAACTCGGAGACAACTGGCTTCTCAGTTCGAACTGCTTTTAGCTTGTATGTTTCCTTCCAGTGCCCTTTCCGGTGTCGCTTCTGTGCAACACCGGAAACCTCTCCATCGCCATTGTCCTCGGCTTCATCTGATCCAGATTCAGCATCTTCCTCTTCACCAATATCTTCCTCTTCCTCTTCATCACCTTTCCCGTCCTCCCCCCATGTCTTTGTCGCCGCCATCACCCCCAGCACATTGTCCTCGTAGTCGGAATCACTGCCACACGACTCCAGTTCTTCGTCCTCCGCATCCAGTTGTGGTAACACCTCGCTGAGCACACTTGTATCACTGGCTTCTGTAGACTGGAGTTGGCGGAGCGCAGCAGCACCCCATCTTTCGGATGGATCAGCTTCCCCAGTCGCCTTTATGCGTTCCTCTTTGTGGTGTTTGCGCAACGCCTCCACCGTCGCACGGGTTAGTCTCTTTTTGCCGCGCATATCCATTTGAAAAGCCAGTTCTTCGTGCCTTGCTCGCGCGATACGCTCCGCGCGCACGATCTCAAAACCACCCTTGTTGTAAACCGGTATGCACGGCAAGCGCTTCCCCCCTTAATAGCCTCGACTCGTAGACGACGGCGTTCGCGAAGACCCTGACGACACTTCTCAGCTTGCTCCCGCCGCTCCGCGTTAACGACGCTCTCGGAAATCCGCAGGACACTGGGGGGCGTGTTTTGCGCAAGAAGTCTCGGCGGCACCTGCTTGAGGTATCCAGGGCACAGAAGGTCCTGCAGGTTTGGGAATGAGTTAAACGCCAAAGAACAACCAGTTAGCCCGTTAGGTGAAACCCTTCCTGGGAAAGGGGGTACCCACCATAATGTAGTTGACCGCTTTCGACCTTCACTCTGCGTATTGCCCTCAAGGTGACCGATCGACGATTGGCACTCGTTTGGGGGGCACCCGCAAATCTAGAAATTTGGATTTTTTTTAGACTTTTCGTGTTTTGCGTGAACCACACCACCCAGAAATATAGAATATATTTCTAATTGGTGTGGCCCACACGCGCTAGATAATATCTTCCCGGTCCATAAAAGGGACTTAAACCAGCTCTATTTTGACACACGGAGGTGACCTGGTGGATACCACATCCACACACGAAAATCTCGGAGTTTTCGGTCTCAGCAGCGTTGCCAGCGATCTTCGACGTGGCGCACATGAAATTGGGGATGGACCGTCGAAGCGGAAACAAGAACGAATTCATACATAAACGTGTTTAGGGGATCTCAGAGCCCCGTGATCACAGTGTGATCATCACACACTGAGAGTGGGACCGAGAAGTCAGTGGATCGATTCCCACCGTGGGGCGGATTTGCGCAAAGGCCGGAGAGGGGAATAACCATTAGTACATCCCATTTCGGTAACCCCCGTAGTGTGATGAGGTGGCTATACCCTGTCCAAGAGAAATCTTAGGCTCTCTCAAAAATCGTTGAAATAGTTGGGGCAAAATAGCCAGGATAGAATTCAATACTAAGTCACTAGAACTGACATCAACGCACCCAGCGGGTGGTTGGTGAGGGCATAGGTGGCATATCTCTCTAAGAGGCGTAAGGACGCAGCCGAAAGCGCACACAGCCGAGATTTTTCTTGCAAAGCAGTTTGGGGGGTTGGACCACGACGCAAAAGCAGGAGTGAAAGGGGACAACGTAGAGAAGGCACACCGAGAAACAACCCACGAAACCAGGAGATAGGTTTGCTGGAGTTTGTTGACGATGATGGATACTGACGATTGCCATTCGACAACAACCATCGATTCTAGCGTTTCACCTTGAACCTTGTAAATGGTTGACGCAACAGCGGAAACAATTGGGAGCAGTTGTAGGCGAACCGATAGAGTTCTTTTTTCACCAGTTACGGACTTTGACGGAAGATTTTGAATACGCTTGGGTATCACAGAAAACAGGAAATAATTCGACATCTGAGTCAGCGTCAAGGGCCATCGCGTTAGGACCCCTATATATACGTATGGGCGCGTATAAAGGAGGCTTAGAGGGAATTTTCACTTTAATACCAGCATTTGAGTCGAGGACGATCGTAAAGCGAGTATCAGGAGAAAAGGCGACATGTTTTAGGGTTCCCAAGGCGCCGTTAGTGGCCCCTTGTGTTGGTCGGACATTCTGGGTAACTTGAATTGTCATACCTTCGATAAAATCTATAAGAAGGGGACATGCGTCCGAATCGGGTATCCGGTAGCCCCATTGCACCCTTAATATCATGGCGGCTAAGGTTCGATAATGCAGTTTAATAAATTGCAACTTGCCAAAGAGGATAGTGTCCAGAAGGGAGGAGCCGAGCCGCTTCTTTAATAGATTCGTTGTTGATAGCTGTACGGGTCATGCTTTCAGGAGTGACAAATACCGCGGAAGCGCTCCAATTTGAAGCGGTTGTTTCCACGAGACGCGAATTTATCAAATCGATGAAGGACTGAGTCCAACCACCTAGGCGAGCATCGACACACCCTCTACCCCACGTGCTTAAATCTCATAGATTCCCGGAGAACCTGTACTTTGTCAACACGACGCCAAAGTAAGAAGACCTCCATGTCTACAGTCGAAACGTGCTGCTTGTCATGGAGGTCTAAATGAACTGGGTCGGCACCAACAGGGGTAGTTGAAGGAAATCACCATCAAGCACAATATGGATGCACCCCAAAAGGAACGTTAGGAACTCGTTTGTATAGACGAAGAAGCCTACCCAGTTTTAACCAGTTTGGCTTTTTGTCAGCTTAGAGACTTCATCAATAATCAGCATATCGACATCAACGAAGTCATCCGATTTAGCATGTTCAAAGGCTAGCATAAAACTAGCCAGCGTGCGACCCTGTATAAGTGTTGCGGCTTTACCGGTTAAAGCGGTTTTGAGAATGCAAGACGGTCCTTTCCACAAGTTACAGAGTTTAGACCCGACAGCTATAACACGACCTTTCCCGGTTCCACCCGCACCTCCTAATTAGAACAGGGGTTGGTCGTTTGTGAGCTGAGCTCCGTAATTTGAGTGTTAAGTACCCAATTCAACACGTAACCATCTAGCTAACAAACCTCAGTAGTTGCTGCTCCCGCTACCACCCGCTGCGATAGGTGGGCCCTTGTCTTGGCTCAAGGTAACCCCAGTCCGACAGGTGTCGGTCCCCGGACGCCCCCACCCACAGATAGTCGTTGCGAGGCAGTGATGGCAGGACTCAGCGGGCTCCTCATGGGGACCCAGGCGGTCACCCACGGGCGCAACCGACAGAACGGCCGGCAACCTGACGCACCACCACTGTGACCACCGAGCTAGTTCATTATGGTCGTAACGCTCAGTGTATTTACGCACTTTGTGTGGCCTGTGGCCAGCGCTGCTAATTCAAACCGATCCTAGCTGCAACCGTCAACCCGGCTGCAAGCCTGCCGCTTAGCCGCCAACCTGGCCTTAGCGACCCCTCCCTTTGGATCTCGGCTTCTCCTACGTTCCCAATCGTTCGTTCCTGTCCTATGGCTCCTCACCCTGCAGCCTGCCAACGGTACCCCACTTCGTGTGAGCCCGTCGCCAGCAGCTGCGCTTCAATCACTGCCTTGCTCCTTGCCCGCCGTCATTACAGCTCCGCTTGATCGTCTTCTGTTGTTATTCACCGCTGTTCTGCTTGGTCGCTCGCTGCCGCTGCTGTCATCCCCCGCTCACAGTCTCATTCGTCATCGCTACTCACTGTCATCTGTTGCGCCTTGCTAACTCATGTTCGTCAAATCCACCAACCCGTCAGGCCTGTGATCCGCTCCATGCCTACTCGACACCCCCTTCAAGCTCGTCCTCGAGCTTGCCGCAGTCAAGTAACGCTTCATTTCCTGGTAGGTCCAGTCACTGTCGTCGTAGTGCTTCACCTGGTGCTGAGCGAAACTCGACATGATACTGCAGCCCGTATCGCCCAGACCGATTGCGCACCCGTCGTCGCCCCCTCTCAACGATGGGTCCGTGTTCGATTGGTCTCGTAAGTCAAGGAGACTTGCTTGTTTCCGTGGTCGCCTCGTCGTCGTAGCATTTGGGCAGCTCCTGGTTCTGCTGCCCTCGGGCCGATCGTTGTTGTCGGCCGTTCCCGTCCATCGTCAGCGCCCCCCTGCCGGGCTTGGGATGCCGAAGCGACCTGAACCCGCTGATCAGCATCTGTGTCAACTGGCTCCGCTGTTGTGGCCTTCTGTCCGTCGCTATGAGCACTCCGACGCAATGCCCGTTTTGCTCGTGCTGCACGCGCAGCTTACTCCCTCTGCTGTGATTGACAGCGCTTTTCCTGCTGCCGTTCTGCCTCGTCATGCCGCTTACACCGCTTTCTCTCGCTTACAACATCCGTACTCGCCCGCTTGTGTGGTCTTGCCGCCATCCCATGCTGTTGTCGTGGTGACGCTCTATTCTCGGGGCTGCCGACCGGTGCATCCCCACTAGCTGGTATCGTCGTGGCCAGTGTGGTTCGGCTCGTCGCTTCGGGCAGCACCCGTTCTGCCTCGTCGTCCCCACATGTCTCGATTTCGGCTCGTTGCTGCTTGCGCACTTCGATCTCATGTTCTCGGGTAAGTCTCCGTGGTGCCTGAGCGCCACTCCCATATGTCGTCGGCACCACCCATTGTCTTTCACTTGATTCTCGAGGTTCCTGCTGGATTGGCGAAGGCGCTGGTTCAGTACGTCCCGCCGCCTCGATGTTCACCCCAATTCTGCCCTTAGGGTCTGCCGTCGTTCGTGTAGTCTGTGCAGCATCGCTCTTCTCACTACCTACTAGCTCGAGCCGCCAAACGTATGGTGCGTTGCCTGTTTCGTCTTCCTCTAGCTCTCGTACCGTACGGTGAGTTATCTCCTGCTGATGTCCGCCCGGTCCACGATAAGACGTCAAGAAACTGCAGTGGGCGATCATCTCCTCCTGATCGTCTAGTCTGATAATTCGTAGATTGTCGAAACCAGCTTCTCCGAGGACTCGCGCTGGTCCCATCCATTGGTGCGCCAACTGAGTGACCCCCTTTCTTTGTGATGGTCTCAGAAAACCCACACCATGTCTCCAGCTTTAAACTTTGCATTACTCCCCACTCTGTGATTATAGAACCTCACCCTCTGGTCCTGATCGCGAGCCGCTGCCTGTTGCGCGATCTCGTGGGCTTAGGCAGACACCCCACTAACTGCTGGCGATAAGAAGCCCAGGTCCCAATCTGTGTTACGCCACTCGCCCAGTAGTTCATTCGGTGCCCGTAACCTCCTACCCATTAAAAGCTCATTCGGTGAGTAACCCGTTGTAGTGTGCCTGGCCCCGCTGTAGGCGTATAGTACACACGGCAACCAGTTGTCCCAATTTCTCTGTTCCTCCTCGACGTAAATGCTGGCCATGTCCTTCTACGTCCGGTGGACTATCTCAACCAACCTGAGCAACGCAGGTCGGTAGGGCACTGACGTCGTTTGTTTCGCCTGTAGTACCGCCACCAACTCTTCTACTACTCGTCCATTCAGCTCTGGTGCTACGTCCATGACTAGTTCGCGCAAAGGTCCGAACACCAAGATGAATCTTTCCATTATGAACCTTGCAATATCTAACGCCTTGTGTGTAGGTACTGCTACCGCCACAGTAAACCGTGTCGCGTATGCGACCGCAGCAATGACGTAGCCATTCCCTCTTCCAGTGACCGGCAACGGCCCCGCCACGTCCAGAGCCCAGCGATCTCCCACAAAACCCAAACCTAGGCTACGTAGTGGCGGAATGATCTCCTTCGGCCTGGCTTTCCTTGTACCACAATCTCGACAACTCTGTACCTACTGCCGTACAATGGTCCTCATCACAGACCACCAGTATACCGCTGCAACCCGAGCAAATGTCGGTGGGACCCGCAGGTGCTCTGCAAAGATAGAGTCATGCGCCTATCGTTAGACGTTATGCCGCAGCACTGCTGGCACGGTCCCTCGCCCCTCATCTGCCGCCGTTACTGCGCATACTAGCCCGTTTATCTCGCGAATCTCTACAGTTCCGAACCTCCCAGCACGCAGAAGTCCTTTCACCTGTTCATCCTGCTGCTGCTCCTCCTGAATTTCGGCATCCGTCAACTGACCATCTCCTCCTCGAGGCGCTTCCTGTCCAGCTAATCCACCTCCTGGGGCGGCCACCTGCCGCACCGGCGCTCTCGAGAATGCGTCTGCGACTAGGTTGGTGGACCCCGGGCGGTAGACGATAGTGAAATCGTATTCCTGTATCTGGAGCGACCACCTGTGCAACCTGCCCATGACGTTCTTGCTCCTCATCAGGTACCCTAATGCGGCATGATCTGTAACCAGCTCAAATCTGCGCCCGTACAAATATGGTCTGAATAGTTTGATTGCCCCATACAACGGCTGCACACTCCAAGTCCGTGATACTGTACTTTGCGACGGTAGGAGAGTTTATTTGGAGGCGTACACGATTGGCTGCTCCCCTCTGCCCTGGTCTTGCATCAATGCTGCTCCGAGCCCACTGTTGAAGCGTCGGTTACCAGTTTGAACGGTTTCTCGAAGTCGGGATACACCAACAACGGCCGCTCTGAGAATTCCTTCTTGGGGCCCTCAAAAGCTGCACGTTGTTTCTCTCCCCACTCCCACGTGCTACCTTTCCTGGGTAACATCGTCATTGGGGCTGCTTTACTTCGGAAATTTGCAATAAACCGCAACGTCAAACATTTTTATTATAAATAAATAATTTATCTATTTTTGAATTTAAATAAATATTATTATCAACATTTAAATAAATTAATTCA
>BSXT01001599.1:0-15817 GCA_030267785.1 Phytophthora fragariaefolia
AAGCCACGCCTCCACGGAGGCATTTGGGCGGTGTCCTTCGGGATGCTGCCGTCATGCGATGTTGGAGCCTAGGCTCACGCATCCTACAGCACGCGCCGGACGAACGCGATTATGCTCAAGTCAAGTCCCAGTGGGACAGCGGCCGACGGCCGCACAACCGGAGGCGCAGGGCCCCTCTCCTGTATCTGGCGACCTCGTGGGTGGAGAGTACGAACCACCTGACCTCGCTTGAGGTCGCGCTTTGCACAAATTTTCAGACTCTCCCACCAGACTCTGGTCCAGAGAGCCCCCTCCCTAGTGACGCTTTGCATAGGTGAGGCAGGTCTTTGTAGTCGTTAGCGATCGTATTAGCTAAGTGACAACAATGAACCTCAATTCAAAAACAAAAAAAGCAGGTTTAAGTAGCCGGCCCCAGATTGCCGCTTGCGGCTAGCAGCGCAAAGCTGCCAGCGGAAGTATCCTTGACATTTTTCTTCGAAGGAGAGTTTCACGGCTCGGAGTCATCTAGATATATTGGGAATGAAACAACATCGTGGGGCTATAGCTCCGTGTTTTATAGAATTGCTGGGCTAGGCACAAATTCACTCTAAACCAGAACTCCATTATTCCGGAACATGTCGCCATGTGTCAAATTAGCTATTTCGGCCTTTTAATGTCTATTCCAGCACTTGTCAGTTTTAAAGCTACAACCCACCGCTAATGTTAGTTAATCGAACTGTTTTGCTTGAAAAATACCCTTCAGGACTAGAGGAGTCAATGCGGAGCACAAGTCGCTCAACTCCCATTTGATAACGGAAACATCTGACTTGTATTGGCGAACACAGTGGCCAAACCGCAGCAGATTTGCCCGAGATGAGAAATGTATTTGGCTGTGCAGCTCTCTGCTTTCTGCAGCGTGCGGTTTACAGTTTAAACCAGTACGGCATTGATACTACTGGAGCAATATCATTAATCCCATGACCTTGGTCCGATCCAATAATAAATCATTGTTGCCGGATAATGCAGTAATTACGGGATTGATATTATTTTCCTAGGCATGGCCACGGAGCTTGCCCTGTGGCCCACTTACTGCTCTTAATGCATACAAAACCAATTGATATTGATCGTAGGGCTATCCTGGGGTCAAAACCCAAATTTGGCTGTCAACATGACCCAAACCAAGGTGCGTCAGATTCGTCCTCGGCAGACAAAATATTGCTTAGTGCAGGGGGTGCCTTTTTTTTAAATAAAAACTTACGTTAATTAAACAGTAAATTGGCTAGGGTTACGGAGTATTAAGTTGGTATCGTTGTCGTGCTTGATCCCATCGAAAAAGATCTGCAGCTGGACCGACAACACCAATCTGGACAAGGCGCTCAACCTGTTCAGTTTAATTTTCATCGAAATTTCCTGCCTCTTGTAGAATGAGAGATCGATGATATCGGTAGCAGATGGGTCGGCCTTACTTTTGAGGAAACGAGGAGTAATTTTGAGGACCAGCTATTCTAGAAGGAAAATGGAGTAAAACCATCCAATTGAATATGAATTGACTGACTTCGGACGACCGTGGTGCACGCGCAATTTGTGGGGGCGATTTATATATTTGCTTTCTCGTTTAACACATGCAGGCCTCCTATGCAGCTCCTAGTTATCCCTACTGATGTTCTGGGCTCGATGTTCTGCGTTCACAGAGCGATGGTTGTAGTTATGTCCAACCCAAGGACGTAACCCGTGTTTACAGCTTCGGCGAGTTCTTGACGCTTGAGCTCAACGCATTGGCCGTTTGAGAGTTTGAAGGGCCCCACAAATACACCGTAGCGCTACCACCGCCCACGTCACTCTAGTTATTAGTTTTTATATTACCTCAACATGGAGAGCTGCACTTTATTGGTAATACGCTCGCAGGACTACCAGCCACAGAATCGTGGAACACAATAGCGTTAACATTCTTTAAATAGTTGAGGTGAAGCATGGCCAAGGAACTACACACGGAACAGTTGTCAGGTAAACGAGAAGACTTGGAAATGTCAAGCGGTTCACATCAGTTACTTTAAAGTTAAAACGGGTAGGAACTAGGCTCAATGGGTACGCATAAATCCAGACTTTTCTCAGAAGTTAGGTGTGGGAGCGCGTTTCTCAAACGTTGGGAGAAGTTCCTCAAAAATCAGCGGCACCCCTGATGGATCGGGGCAAAATATTTTAGCACCTAAGCGATCCTTCAAGTCGAGGAAATGGCTGCAGCGTCGATGAGGGTCGTATGCCAAAATTCCACTAAGTATTGTAGTACAGTAGTATTCGCAATGCCTATCAAAGTTTCCAGACGTCGAGCTTGTTCCACGCCTGGACGTCACGCAGAAGCGTCAAAGCTACAAGCTTGTCCGAACCCTTCGGAGTGGCATAATTGATGCCCAGTCCCTTGCGAAGTAGCGGGATGCTCCATCCCGGACCTCTGTGGCTCTCAGCAAACGTTTTAGTGAGCGAGTTGCTCTCAAACTTCGCTTGGAGCTGCTTTCCGAAGTTGACGTCATCCTTAGTGTAAGGCGTTGTTGGACTTGAGGCTTTTCAGGTAAATTGGAAACTGAAGTGATATGTCTTATCAGTTTTCTCTGGTCTATCCGTTTCCCTAAGGGCGCCCTCGTGGCGCGCCCACTTGGACATGCAGTGGTCGGGTGTGGCGCGCTGGGTCTCGCGCTTACGCAGCCAGAGTAAGTATACAGGTGGCGGTTCCGAAGCTCTATGTGCCGACTCAACTGATGATGGTGTTGAGTTCCGATCTTGCACGTGCAGATCATTACACTCCCCCGTCTTGAGTGTGTCCCGGCATCTTGAACATTGAAGTCGCCGAAGTTGAAGTTGGCAGTACCGTAGCCCCTTGATATATGGTTCAGTTCCGTGAAACCTCTACTGAAGCGAACTCCACTAGACCCGTGCCGCTCGAGTGCGCTGGCGAATATCGTTGAGAAGCGCTTGCCAGTGGCTGACGGGCTTGAGGTCGTGCTCGCGTTCCCACGTGTTCTCATGATGAGGGAGACCGTGCCACTTGACGAAGTACTCAGGTTGACGGTTGAAGATACGCTTCTTGACGAGAGCTTCGACAACATGTAGCGGCTCGCCGTCATCATCGAAAATCACGGGAGTAGACTTCGGAATCACACGGCCGACGAAGCGATCAGGGTTGCTGTTGTATACCTTGAGTTTGTCGATGTTAAAGTGTGGACTAATGTGCTTCAAGTTGGCCGGTAGTTTCAGCAGCGTGACCTTGCCACGAAGCTCTACGATGGGATATGGACCGATGAAGCGCAGAATGAACTTCCGTGAGCGAAGTGTCGTTTCCGCAGTGGCGTGCGAGATGTTCAGGTCTTGCGTCGACAGCAAGGCTAGATCGCCGACCTTGAATGGGTTTGCTGTACGGCGTCGGTCGTAAAACCGTTTCTGAGCCTCTTGTTCGTCCAACATATTCTTTCGAGCGCGTTCAATCATCTCTTGACGATGCTGAATAAATCGAGACGCGTACGCCACGCGAGACCTTGTCACCGGCTGATCGCCTTCAACACTACCCAACGGGTGCTTAGGGTGCCGGCCGGTGTCGACGAAGAAGGGCGACATCTTCGAAGAGCTTGACACCAGCGTTGCATGCGCATACTCGATCATAGGCAGATGCTCATTCCAGTCGTTGCCATGGTACGAGATGGAGCAGCGCAGAGAATCTTCCAGCGTCCTGTTCTGGCGCTCAGTTTGCTCATCTGCCTGGGCTCTGTGCGCAGTTGTCATCGCTGCTTTGATCTTCATCATGCTGATCAGGGTCGTCTAGAACTTCGACGTGAACGTTGGGTCGCTGTCAGAGATGGTGGACGGAATTCCGTAGTGCCGGATGACACTGTTGAAAAACAACTTTGCAGTGTCTTCCGCCGTAGCCGTGGTGTGGGTCGGGATGTAGACTGGGCGCTTCGACAGCTTATCGACGACGACCATGATAGCGTCAAAGCCATCGGACACCGGCAAGTGGGTGATGAAGTCTGTAAAGACGACATCCCAGCAAGCTTCTGGAAGGGGGGTCGGCTGTAGTTTTCCAGACTTGCGTCCCGTACTCGACTCGTACCTCATACACGACTCGCAACTTTGAATGTAAGCTTTGATATCCAGATCCAGGCTCGGCCAGAAGTACCACAGCGCTGCTGCAAGCTGCGTACGTCGGATTCCGGGGTGTGCCATGATGGCAGCATCATGCACGTTGTGGGTTTCGTCCAGACGAAGCTGCCGCTGGTTGGGCACACACAGTCGCCGAAGTTACCCTCCGTCTTCAAGAAGACGAGACCTCCGCGCACTTCGTAGGCTTCGTTAGCTTGTTTGGACTGCCATATTTTCTTGTACACAGGGTCCTTCGCATATCCCTTTGGAAATGACTTCTTCGTTGTCTCGTCGAGTTTGATTGCGCTAACCGTCGTAGCATTGGGTACGGACGCTGCGTGGATCTGCATCTGGGCCTGGGCGACTCCGACACAGGATCCCATTGACGCGGGCTGCTTGACGCAAAGCATCACGTCCTGATCACGAAACGGAATTGCCATCAGCTTGGTACGGGTCTCAGCTCGTCGACCTCAAGTGCCGTGAACGGCAGAGCACGTAGCGCACGAGAATCGAAGAGCACAGATGACGACAGGATCGGATACTTTCGTCGGACGCTGATCTTCATATCCTCCCCCTACGTAGACTAAAGCACCGTCGGGTGCGAAAGCGCATCAGCAACAACGTTCTGGGAGCCCGGACGGTGGTGGAGTTTAAAGTCAAAGGAAGCCAAGAAATCCAGCCAGCGAGCAAGTCGACCGGAGACGCGTGGGTGTTGCAAAAACCATTTGCAGGCCGAGTTGTCTGTGATGACATCGAAGCGGGTACCATGGAGGTAGTGGCGCCAGCGATGAAGAGCTTGGTTGATGGCGAACAACTCTTTCTCGTGAACTGGCCAGTTCAACTCGTGAACACCAAGCTTCTTGCTGTAAAATGCTACTGGGAGGTCAGCACCCTCGTGGATCTGCGAGAGAACACCGCCAACGCAGGTATGGCTGGCGTCGGTCGTCACAATGAACGGCTTGTCGAAGTCTGGCAACCGAAGAACGGGGGCTTGTTGCAGAGCCAGTTTGATAGTTTTAACGGCCTGGCGCTGTGGCTCCAACCAGCTCCACATAACGTTCGAATTGACGAGCGCGCAGCGGCAATACGAGAGCAGCGAACAGATGGATGAAACGGCGATAGTAGCCCGCGAGGCCTAGAAACCGCTGCAAGTCCTTGATCGTGGCCCGTTCAGGCCATTCCGCAATGGCACGCGTCTTGCGCACGTCCACATGCAGCCCTTGCGAGGAGGTGGTATGACCAAGAAAGTCAACAGAGCTCTGATCAAAGTCGCACATGTCCGGGCATGCATAGAACTTGTTCTCACGAAGCACTGCGCATACTTGGCGAAGGTGCTCGATGTGCTCTGCCATCGTCCGGGAACAGATACAGATGTCGTCCAAGTAGACGACCACAAAGAGGAACTTGTGCACGAGCTGACGCATCAGCAGAGTTCAAGTCCCAGGCATGCCGGCTAGGCCATCGGCGCCACGTTCCACTCGTAGATGTCGTGATTGGTCCGGAAGGCTGTATACTGCTTAGATGACGGCGTCATCCACATCTGGCGATACCCACTAGCAAATCCGAAATAGAAAAGACTCTGGCGCCTTCCATGCGATAAAACAGCTCTTGGATATGAGGAAGCGGAATCTTGGCGACCTCCGATGCTGCGTTGACCAAGCGGTAATCGATAACCCAGCGGATCGGCATGTTGGGGTTGTTCGAGAGTAGCCATTCCAACATAGACGGAACCTTGCCGGTAACAGGATCCTTCTTCGGCACCCCGAAGATGTACTCACCCAAGGTGAGTCCGACACCTGAATTCAATGCTTCCTCAGTAGGTCGGCGACGAAGAGCAAGTGCTTCCTGCTCTACCTTGGAAAGTCGAAATGGGGCTCGGTTGCTAGGCTGCGCGCCAGGTTTCAATATCACTTCATGCTCGATGGAGCGTGTCGGAGGCAATTCAGGCGGCAGTTCAACTGGAAATACGTCCGCAAACTCCTCCAGTACCGATTGAAGTTGGCGTGGGATCGACTTCGTCTGCGGGGACGTTTTGACGCGGACGTTGTAAATCTCCACATAGGCTTGGTCCTTCCTCTTGCCTTCGAATTCGGAGTCAGAGACCTCGCGCAACTCGGCGGTGGCGCCAGCATCATCGTCGTCAGCGGCAATGGTAGCACCCGTAGCCGAAGGCAGTGATACCTGACCGTAACCAAGTGGAACAACCTTGTTCCAGGCGTCAAGCCTGCTCATCGTGGGGTCATCTTGAAGCATCGCGTCAACCATTTGATGTGCAGACGAGTCGATGGTCGATGGCACCGACATCCTTGAAATCATGCCCTGCCAAGAGCTGGAAGGTTCGAACTGCATATCTCCCGACTTCCAGTTGATGCTTGGGTTGAACTGCACCAGCCACGGATGGCCCAAAATCAGGTCGTGGTTGGGTGACACTTCCCACTCGATGATCGAGACGTCAACAAAGTTTATTTTGTTGAAGCGTACCGTCTCATGGCAGCGTTGGGCTGCACGGGCCGGCGTAATCGATCCATCGAAGCGTTCTGCTGTAACCTTGGCAGCATCCACGAAGTGCTGAGCGAGACCTGGTCGCACGATGTTCGGTTCGGCTCCACTGTCAATCAGAACCCGCACTGGTTCCCCATTCATAACTCCGTTGAAGCGAAGAAGCTCGCGCTTCGGACCCGCAACCGACACCATGTTAAGCTGCATGCTCTCCAGTACTTCTTCATTCTCTGTTTCATCCTCGATGATGCGATGGAAGGAGCTCTGGCTAGTCCGAAATGAAGTGGATCCTTGATCCGGTCGAGCTGCTAAGCGAGAGGTGTTGCTGCGAGCAGGCCGCTTACGACAAGTCGCTAAGCGATGTCCCGGTTCTTTGCAGTAGAAACAGAGGTTACTTCGCAGGCTCTCCTCACGAGAAGCGAAGCGAGAGCTACCGATCTCCATGGGTGTCGACTCCTCGTCGTACGATTGCACTTGCTGTTGACGCGGAGGCCCTTGGTTTCCACGATTCGCATGGGTTCGGCGAGATCCAACAGCGTGCGTTCGGTCGTACATGAGAGCAAACGAAATCGCGTCCGTGGTGGTTCGGAACTGGTGCAGCTTCACCTCCTACCTGATCTCGACCACCAAGCCCGTTTGGACGTACATAACGTTGTCAATGTCCGGCATGTCCTCTACCTTGCAGATGATGTGCCGGAATGCTGAGACGTAGTCTTGAAGGCACTGGAAGTTGTTCTGGCGCAGACGCAGAAGCTGGTCTCGTAGGTGTTCTTGTCGATCGGGGGGGGGCGTGAACTCGCTAGTCAGCAGCTCCTCGAACTGAGTGACCGAATGTAGGATGTTGCCGTCATGGGAGACATACTCACGGTACCAAGCCGCTGCTGGCCCCTTCAAGTTTGCCACCAATAGCGACAAGGGGCGCTGCTGCGGCGAGTCTTCGCCGTACTTGACATTCTTCGACTCAAAGTACAACTTGGCACTAAAAATGTAGTCAGTGACGTCTTCGTCAACCTTGCGTGTAGACACAATGGAGCCAGTCGCTAAGCGAACAGATACATTGGTATGGCTCTTAGAGGCTTCTAAAGCACTAGCATACAATGCATTGATCCTAGCCACACTGGCTTTCGTCGCAAAGTTGCTCCTGAATCGATCAGGACTGTCATCGGTTCCGGATACCCTTTCACGCTGGCAGTGAAGACCACGAGGTTAGACCGCGCGGCGGCCACGGAGTGACACAGAAGTGTCGCCCCAGGGACTTGCTCATTTTGAGAGGCTGGTGAGGAACTCACCTTCCTCGAAGAGGAGCGAAGACTCCCAGCAGGGCGTCCCGCCCCTACTGAGAGTCGCCGTTTTCCGACTCCGTCGCCTCGAGGCTAGCGCACCGGATGCTTCTTGTCGCGTGTCGTCTTCCACGGGTTGATGGGGCAGTTCCGACGGAAGTGACCAGGTTTGTTACAACCGAAAGAGCGACCACGCGCACGTTGAGTCCTCTGCGGGCGTGCCGACTCGGCATGAGAGATCACCATCGGAGTGGGACCCTCACTTGTTTCAACATGAGGCATGTGACCTTGCGCTTAGCGCACACAGTGATCCTCCAACATAGCGATGTGGACCGCCTCATTAAAGGTTTTCGGCTGATGTCGGAAGAGCTCCGTCCGAACCGGACCCGTGCGGACACCGCCCATGAAGATCGTCACCTTGACGTCCTCAGAGAGGGGTGCGCCGGTCATGGCGGCTTCTAGGTTATGGAGCTCCACGACGTATTCTTGAAGCGACCGCTTGCCTTGCTTGTATCGCAAGAAATTGGAGTGATGACGGTATGTCACATGAGCCAGGAGGAAGGTGGAGCGTAGCTCGTGTTCCATGAACGACCACGAGGTGAAGTACCCCAGAGTCGCCGTTTCACCGGCCATAGCCCATGCGCGTGGGTGCCCTCCAAGGTTGGACAGCGCGAACGCCACCTGAGCTCGCGCGTCGTCGATCTGACCAGCGCTTAGCGCGATCTCGATCTCGCGAACCCAGAACACGAAACTATCTGAGTCTTTGCCATCGAACGTCGGAACCGACATCTTGACGGGCTTCGTCGTGGTTGGGCGCGCAGCGAACGTGGCCGTGCTCGTGGCGGACGCCTGTGCCGCACTCTGTGCCTAAGCTCGCATCGCCGCACGAGCGGCTTCCTGCGCAGCAGCGCTCACATCAGCAATCAGCGACGACTCGTACTTGTCGAAGCGTTCCACGCGCGCATTTTGCTGCTCTGCCGAGAAGTTGGGAAATCCAGCGAAGGCTACCACGCCCAGGAGGCTGACCATCTTCTCCAGCGTCGCCCAATGGACATCCGTGAGATGAGGAAAGGCCTGCCTGGTCGGCAGTCGACTCCCTGAGTCTCCCATACCCAGTGAGACCTTGATTGTAGATAGCCGCGCCGGTCGCGGGATTGACTACAAATGCTACCAAGTGTGACGGGGGTCACACACACCGTAGCGATGAGGAAGCGTAACGCGCTAACCTGGGGAGACGCCGGGCGTCACTGCAACTCAGTATGTAAAAGGCCTGGCCTTCCCGGTCGCTATTGGTACCCGGTACCAATCGACTTACACACTCAAAGGTAAGATGTTAACTGACTATATTAATAACGCTCCTTTTTAGGTGTCATCTACTGCTTCCTATATATACTAAATTCCTGTTTATCTGAAATGACTGGCTTGAGGGACCCCTAACATCTTAAGTATGGGCAGACCTTCGATGAGGAATATGACTGGTCGGAGACGCTCCCTTCGGAATATTTAGTCCGGGAGCCCTGGTGTGTCACACACAGCTGATGTGTGACACATGAAGAAGAACAATTGGTCCCTGGCTGTCAGATCTCCTTATTCCAGGAAAGGGGAGGGTCCGGCCAACTTGGCCCCGTTACAGCGCACCCAGCGCTCTCCTCGATATTCCTCGACACCTATACTAATTCCTAAACTACTGCTGGTACTTCAAGGCGGCCCTCCTCACTCTTCGTCTCATGGCCTCTCATTCTGAATCCAATGTCACCTCGCCTTCTCCTCGATACTTCGTTCTAGGTTTAGCTCGCCATATCTTCTCTCCGTCGCGATCTTCCATGGACGCCGTCACCACTTCCTGCAACTTCAACGTGTCTGGTGGTTGCTGTACGTCCCGTCATCGCCGGACACCATCTCGATCACCGATCACTGTACTACACTTCCCGACATTTGACGAACTCGTGCTTTTCCACAGTTTACGAGCCGTGATGTCTACAGATCGTACTCGAGCTTACAGCCTATCGCACCCCAGTTCTGCTTGTCTGACCGCCTCCAGATAGCATCGCTTGACCTCGGGAAATCCGCGCTCGACACTGACTCGATTACGGATGTGAAGAGGAATGCTGCCTGGAGCGAAAAGGTGTCCGCAGAGTGGGCAAGGAACTCGCCTTTGGCGACCATATTTAAAATCGAGGTGACTGCTGTTTGGATTTTTACTTCGCGTTTTATTGCCTCAAGCCTTATGCCTGTCACTTTTCATCATAGGTTATCTACCTACTTACGTTTTTGGTTTACGTATTAATATCTAAACCTAATTACCTATATTTATGCAGAAGCGTAAAAGTGTACTTTTGAAGGAGTGTAGAACAGCAAATGTAAAATAGATTGGTTCAGACATCCAGGGGCGCTTTGGGCATGCAGAAGTTCTGTTCACTGATGGAGTGGTGCAAAATGTTACGTTGGATTGGTATTGTGGTAATATCGATTGCTTCTTCAGAAGGCGCCTTGACCCAAAGTACGGAAATTACGAAGTACATCAATCTAAATCAGGGCCTATACGATAGATTAGCTGCGTACTTCTCCACTAGCCCATTTCCCGCAATACAAGTACAGACATTCCCGCCAGAATTATGATAGTGGGACTAATAAAACTGCTAGGTTTAACATTTGCACTTATTGAGTTAATGAAGTCCATGATTAGTTGATAATCCGACGAATGACCATCGAGCTTACTACAGTACGTGCACGCCCGAATGTCTCCAGGTTTTTCTAATCGTTTATGACGTAGCTGGTTCAATGCCTGCGATTCATTTCGATTTATAAGGCGTTACGCCATGCACCCAGTATGCCACTGCAATATCTAATGGTCATCGTGGGCCTTTCGGTTACTCTGCAATCTAGCAGCTTGCAGGCGCGGGCATCTTGCCGCAGCACCGACTTTTCCCCTCTAACCCAGTACAGTGTGCTGACGGCTGCAGCAAATCTTGAGCACCAAGACCAATCCCTACGAGGTAAATATTATCGATTCCGCCCACATTTGCGAATCCTGGGCGGTTTTAGCTTTCCTCAACCCCATCACTGAATCGACGCATACGTTTAACTGACTGAAACCCATCGATAAATCTATTGTTATTCGAAGTCTTTAGCAAAACCGAAAGAGCTTCTTTCCAGTTTCAGAAGCTGGGGGGGGTCCAAGACCTTTTGAGCCCTTCCGACATTTCGATCGGAGGCTCTTGTGGAAACCGTCCGTAAGAACAGCATAAAAACGGTTTGAAGACAAAAGTTGTGGTCGCTATTCCGCTACTAAAACAATCTCTACCGCTTGCTTATTCATTCAGCACTCTACCGATGAACGCGCAAGTGGCGACCGAATTCAGCACCAAATATACACAAAGACAGCTTGGTCGACAATCAGGAGCTATTCCTACTTGAAAGCGAGGTGTCATGGTACAACCGGTCACTATGCCGTGGTGTACCACGCAACGTCAAGAACGCGAACCGGGTGCAGCGCTGGTATCAAGCATGCGAAGCAGGTCAGCCCGTTAAAGCTACAGTCATGTTCGCAGAGCTATCATGGCGGGTCTCGTTCCACGGCTGAGGGTGTTTTTCAATTTTAACGTTTTGACCGACAAGTCTGCATCAACCGCTTCCGGTTCGAAAAAAGCTGAGCTGATGATACTGGTGGAGCAATTTAATCTAGCAGATATAGTCACACGGGAGAGAATGACGGCGACGACTAGCGAAGTGCTTTGCGTGGTGTTGTACAAGTTTGCAGCCCGGTTCGTTGGTATGACGCTGAAGATTTCTTTGGCTGGTCATCCAGTGAGCTGTCCAACATATTCCTACAAGTGCTACAGGTGCTCGACACCCAATTTATGGATCTACTTGGTTTAGCCAAGATATTGTATTGGCCAGGCTACCTGTCTATACAGAGGCAATTTTAAATGCACGGAGTCCGTACCCAAATATCTGGTGCTTTATTGTTGGCTCAGTGTAGTGGCCAGTCTACCTGTCCATACAGAGGCCATTTTAAATGCAGGAGTCCGTACCCAAATATCTGGTGCTTTATTGTTGGCACAGTTCGTGGTATCTGCCGCCCTTCTCCTCCACGTCGCTACAGAAAGAAGAAGAAACTGTGTCTGCAATCCTTTTATAACGGGCACAAGCGGAAACAGATGATGAAGTTTCAGACGCTCGTGACACCTGATGGCATTATTTCGCATTTTGTTTGACTGCTTTCAGGCAGAAACTATGACATCAAGATGTATCGTCGGTCTCAGCTTGCTGAGTGTATGAGATCCGACCACCGCTTCCTATACTACCGCACCTTTGGCGACTGTGCGTACTGCCGTGACTATGTTATGCGTAGCCAATTTGAAGAAACACTTGGTAATGACCCATGATCGGTTGATGATAAACAAGAGCATGGGCAAGATCCGAGTCTCTGTTGAATGATCTTACGCGTAGATCGTAAATACTTGGAAAACGCTCGACGTAAAATCAAGCTTGCGGGTTGGCTCGCAGCCTGTTGGACAGATGTATCGTGTTGGTGTATTGATGACTTACTGCATTACGTGTCTGCTAGGCGGAAATACAGTTACTTACTACTTCCACATTCGGCCGCCTCATATTAACGAGTACCTAGGGGGAGTGCAGTGAGTGATGTGACCTGCTATACATCGCTTTTTGAAATGGCACTGCTGAAGATTTTTGCGCATTGAAGAATTAGTTCTAGATTGCTTGTCTAGATGCGATCTTCAAAATACAGATGATCTTCAGCTTATTTTTTTTAGTGCGAGGCGCTCCTCAAACGGCTTCGTATTCTGCTCCAGCTCACGCATCATCTGGTTCATCTGTGCCTTGCGTCGCTTGTCCTGGCGATTGGCCTCGTTCAAGAACGCGTTAGAGCGCTTGGGTGTGCTCTGGGGAGTCCGAGTCAAACGAGCTGACGCAGCCAACACAGCGGTTTCTGCCTCGCTGTAATCACTGGCATCACTACTGAGAGAATCCGTCTTGTGCTGAGTGTGGTGTAGTAGAACGCACAAGTTAGTCCTCCCACAGACACAACAACCGCCGAGCAAGTCGGCGCTTATCGGTCTATGCTAGGGGTTCCCTAGCGGTTCGGCCCTTCCGGGACAGCAGTGGCGGCTCCCGCCGAGACCAGGCAACCAAGCCAGTCGAAACCTTGGGAAGCCAGCTGAGCTCACTGACTTCCGCCTTGAAACCCGGGCCCTCTACCAAAGAATGGGCGGCGGCGCGCGAGCGCTGTTACGGGTCACCGAGAGCAACGGTTACTCGGCTAGAAGAGTTACGGTACCCCGGCTGACGGGCGTACCGTGTCGCTGCCTCACCGAGACTTGTCCTCGCGCACTGGGCGAGATTGCCCTGCCCCTGGCCGACTTCCTTTTATCACTACCTGCCAACACCCTACAAGCTACACCTCTCGGGTGCTGACGGCAGACGTAATCTAGCCCACGCAGGGACTTACCGGAGAGTGTACGCTTGGTTGGGATTTAGAAGATTCTGGACTGTTTAGATCTTATGTTTATGATGAGCCGCTGGGGCTCTATCGACAGTCTCCTACATTCTAATACAAATATCAAGTATAACTGTTTTGGATCTCAAACCGCCCCAACGTAACCAACACCGTAATTTTTCTTGTCCTTGGCTCGGCTGGAAGTACCGTCGCCGCTCTCAACACGGGGACACCTTTTCGCTCTGAATCTGACCCACCGGATATGTACCCATTCAGTACCGTGACCGCTCGCAACTTGAACCAAGCAACCGCTCGGAAGTTGAAACAGGGACCACTCTCGGCTACATCTGGGTAGGGCCACCTGTAATCGTAAACATAATACACAGCGACCACAAAATACTGTGTGGCGCTACACCACAACTGCCCCGTCCGTGATACGAACCGAGATGTCGAGTGTCGCGGCCTAACTGGGTGGCGCGTGGTCGCTCCCTGTCAAGTCGTTGCTTCCTTTTTCCCTCACCTCAACTTCGAGACGCTTGGTGCTGCACCTCGTCCAGATCGCTCGCGGATGGTTCGCCAAGCTCCCTGCTGCTTCCTATATCGGTTCATGCTGCTCACTGACTTCTGTGTTTCCCCTCTAGCCTGTCTCGACGGGCAGTCCGTCTCCTGCTGATGCTGCACCAGCGGTCTCGCCGCCAGCTGCGCCTCTGTCGACGTCTTCGGTAGCTGAGACTGCCAGCCCCAAGTCGTCGCCGAGTTCGGGGCGGTCAGGCTTCGACTACACTGACCCTGCCGAGTGCTTCCAGTGCTGGCGCTGAGTCGGCTTGAGCTAGGTCGCCGACTCGAGCTACCGATGAGAATTCTGCTGTGCCCGATGACTCGGCGGTCCGCTCCACACAACCGCCACCGAGCTCGGTTCACTCGACCCCTTCATCGCCTACTTCGGCGGGTCTGGGTCGGTTCAGCGGTGCAGCTGAAGCGCTGAATTCACCTTCAGAGGAAATCTGGTGTCGGAAAGTACGTTGCTGATGCTTGGTGGTGCTAACTGGACTGCCTCGCTGACTAGATGACTCATCTTCGGAGTTTGAGCCCTCCGATGGTTCCGCTTCCTTGCAATGCAAGCTTGCGTGCTCCACGCGTCGGGGTTGCGGCGGGGTGTCGTGTGGGATCACAACGAAAGTACCCCGTTCCGTATAGGAACGAGCCCTACCAACAACACTCTTCCATCCCCGAAAGGTCGGTCGAGATTTGTTGGGATAAAATCTGAAGACCAGATCCGATCCCGTACACCGGGCTGGACGATGCCTCTGTGCACTGTCGGTTAGGTAGGTATACCCTCAAATGTGCACCACGAATCACGAGCGAAGGTTCGGATGCACTTAGATTCGCGTTTTCACGCTATCCCACTGTGGTTCATCGAAAACGAAGGGTACCGGGTCAGTCAAGACCTTGTACAGGGGAGCCAAAGGAAACCCTCGGCGAAAGTCCAGGTACGCTGGGGGGGGGCTCTGCCTTGCATCCAGCAAACACACTCAGAGGCTTCTTTCTGCCTCACCACCAGGCCACTTCTCTCACTTGGCCTCACCAGAATGAACGTTCGGTCAATGTACTTCGAGTTCACCGGCAGCCATTAACCCACCGAGGCCGAGTGTATCCAGGCCCCACAACTAAGCTAGCTAGGCTTACCGTGGACGGACTTGACCCTTTTGCCTTGGGGGGAAATTCTGCTCTGATAAATAATAACGGGTTCTGTAGCCCCATATGTATCTAATCCTAGATCGCTATAAAAATATCAAGTGTGAACAGAGCCTTCGGCTCATCACGCGACCGACGACCAGGGCTAAGTACTAATAGTGTACCAGCCACTAATCCGAGTGTTTAAAACAGACCTAGCAATACTGACTACTCAGAGTGCTCAGTCGGTTTTGTATTAGGACCAACCGAGTCCTCTGAGCACCTGTCACTCAAACTCGGTAAATGTGAATCTTGTCCATATGGGCCAATCAGGAGGTCCGACGGCATTTCACCCAAAGGGTCAACACCGCTAGACCTCGGCGCGGAGCTTTCCGCGCCCGGTCGAATTCCAACATCTCAACTGCCCCCACTGCAAGGCGAACCCTCGTGAGTGGCGAGCGTTGCAGTGCCGTTCACTTCCCAACTTGATGGCTCGAGGTCAGAGTCGTCTGGCCCGCGCTCAAGCCCGCGCTCTCCGCGCTCTCGGTGTTGACACTTCTCCTCCTGCGGCTTCGCCTGAGACTTCGGTCTCCGTCATGGCACCGCCAACAACTTCCATCAGGGCCGGCGGAGACTCTCCGTTGTGTCCTCCACCTGCTGGTGTCGCCGAGGCTTTGGCTCCCAGTTCTCCGACCACTACGTCCACTGGAGACGCTAGTGGTGCGGGCTCAGAGCCATCCTTGGCTCGACCGGTCGATGCCTTGAGTACGGTACTTGGGGCTGCTCCTCCTTCGGC
>BSXT01001600.1:0-17689 GCA_030267785.1 Phytophthora fragariaefolia
TGCGACCACAGGCAACTTAGCCTAGGCTGAAAACCACACTCATGGCCTTGCCGTCAAGTGTAGGTCGACTCTTCACTTGGTCGTGGAAAATTTAGCGGGACTTCTTACGGGTGGCCAGCGGTCTGGACACCATGCGCGCGACTTCACTGGGGTGGCTAAGCTCTGGGTACATGAATGAGATGTGCGTTCGAGGCCTAGGCGAGGCAGGACACCATACACGATTCGTTCGTGCAGGCGTTTTCGACAGCCTCAATGTGTCAACCTCCTAAGGACAGGGGCGGCCTGGACGGATCGAGTGCGTTCAGGGTTTCTTGTCTGGACGCAGTCTTCCAGGCCTGAAGGACCCATCCTAGGCGTTGAGCGCACTTCGCTCCGCGGAACACAGCCGAATTCCAGCTCAGATCTTGTCGCACGGTGTGCAGCCGGTCCGGGTTTCGTCTCGGCCAATCCAAATTGCGGATTTAGTCGTGTAAGCAGACGGGTGGTGACCGTTGGGGAAAACCCCCGCTCAGTCTCGTCACAGAAATATGTAGACTGTTGTTTAGACAGAATGCCTGCAAAGCACAGTACATTTGGCCTACATTTCGGTCGATTTCGAGATTTGCGAAGGTGTTGCATAAATGCTTATTATACTGACTTACTACATTTATTTATATTATGCTGATTTGCCAATTTGGAAACCCTACTATCTTTGGAGGGCACATGTGTAAACTGAAGAAATTCCATAACCCAGTAGAAAGGTACTGGACCCCCCAGTCTAGCACGAAAGAGCACTACTGTCGCAGTAGGCGTTGTGAAGTACGGAAAGCGTAATTACTACAGAGTTAAGCGTTCTATGCTATTTGAGACAGGATCCTCTGGCTGCTGCGGCTGGCTATACCGGTAGTCGTTGTGGACGGCGATGTCCACTATTAGAGTGATAGACCCATACGTATTCGATAGATTCCCGCTCAAACGGCATTTTCAGTCGGACAGGTACATGGCTTCCTGGCACCCATGAGAGCTCTAGATACCCCATCCATTGAATGAGATAATGTACTCGAACGTTAATCCATCGCTTTGCGTAGATTCGTTCTACGTCGTACAAATACCACTGAAATGGGTTTTATACCCTTCCAAAGTCGATAAAAAACTACAAAACATGTTCGACAAGATCATGCCACCACGAGGTCTCCATGAGGTCCGAAGGAGATTACGAATCTTCCCGCCCACACTTCAATCTTCGCGATCAAGAGCTCATGGACCCCATCAAGAAACGAACCAGCTTTGAGTGACGCTCAAATATAAATGCGACATCATTGATTAGCACAAGCGGTGCCGGACCCATTCGATACCAGAGTTATCGCCACATTGCAATCTTCACGGGAGTGAGATGGAGGATTTGCCGAGGAAGGACAGCTTTCAGAACAAGCCTTCACCAATGGATGGAGCGGGAGGCCCTCCGAACGAAGGCCGCCCTCCACGCGCCCACGATCATGAGGGGGCGGGCTTCCAGGACCCCAGCAGGGCAGGGGAACAGGGCGAGACCCACGGCGGTGAGCGTGACCGAGATCCACCCCGAGTCTAGATGGCGGCAGACGTGGAGAACTTCGAGCACAGCTGGGAGATACTGATGCCTCGACACAGGCGGCAGAGGAGCTAGGAAGGTCCGCGTGCTCTCCACAGCTAACTACTCCCTCCACGCAGACTCAGCGCTACGCGGAATGACGGATGAGGAAGCAGCGGCGATGGAGGCCTATGTCAGTCGAGGACTGGACATCCCGGCGCCTCCTACCTTCCTGTGTTGCACGGCCACGGCGGTCAAGCGTGCGGCGATACTGGCTTTTCAACACGTCAAAGCTTCGCTAATTGCGGACGCACCAGCCAGCGTCCGCTTGGGGAAGCACATCTCCCGTCAGTCAATTTTGAGGGAGATGGTCGCAGCCAATGCTCCGGACGAGGAAGGACAACGGAGAATGCGCCTATTCAATCGAGCGGCACAAGACATTTCCTTTGATGGAGAGCACACCCTCACTGTTGTCTTCATGTCAAGACGGGCGGCAGCCGAGTGGGATCGCGCTACTTTCCGACTGAGGGAACAGAACATCCATCTCAACTTGGTGGAGAAATACTAGCCGGGTATCTGTGCACCTCCCGTGTTAGCATGCAATTACGCGGTTCGGGGCATGGGCACGGAAACTGTGAACGCAGTACGTCTCGTCCAAATCTTGAAAAACATCACCCAAATCGTTGTACTCGATGTGCGACACCCGGGCTTCGCTGGCCAAACTCTTCCGGATGATGATTACCGGACAGTTATCTTCTCGGACAAGCATGCTCCACCGTGTTGCGAGGCGTATCGATGACTTTTTCTGATGGGGTGGAACTCGTTCTTCACCACTTCCAGCGTTATCCGACACCACCTTGTTGGTGATATCTAAACCCTCAACATCTTCAATCTCGGTGTAAGATAAGTGATTTCATGCTTGTCACGGCGCGGGCGTCCCACCAGCATCTCTATGCTGGCAAGATGCAAATTACGTCGCATTCCCTCCTGCCGGGACTTTCGAACGCTTGAGAAATACCTCAGCGAACTTGATCTCCAGACCGCCAGCACCACCCCCAAGGGCCCCTCCGACCCGGCCCCCGGTGTACTGTTGGAGGTACACGTCCCGGACGTTCCCGGACCCCCCCCGAGGATTCGCCAGCAGCCACGACCCCTGATCCCGCTGAACGAAAAGGGGACAACTCAGGCATGGCAGTTTTTCGCAAGCGCCGGCAACCGGCGAATAACCATGACACTCCTCGAAACTCGTCTGGCAGCCACAACCGTCAGAGGGCTCTACCGGTCCCCTCGGCCGAGGGAGCTAGTATTGGCGCGGCAGTTCAGGACCTGTCGGCGCCAGTTGAACTGACACGGCCCGCACGCCTCGCCCCAAGGCGCCAACTCCTTCGGCGGAGTCATCAGCTGCTCAACGATATCGTTCTACACTGGAGGCGTATAATTCGCTCGCTGACGGCGAGGATTCCGACGATAGCGATGATGCCCCAGGTGAGACCCAGGGTACAGCACTGAGCCACGTGCCTGGGCCGGCAGGGGGCACGCTCACATATCATCTCCCGTCTGGCGATCATGATCAGGCAGGCACGCCACGGGCTAGCTTGCCACATGAGCGAATGCCAAGCGCCAGGCAGATGGATGACGTGTCGACGGTGGAGGTACTGGAGAATTTACCTGATGCACCCACACGGAGACATCGGCAGTATCACGGAGTTCAGCCCCAACGGCCGCCCCGACTCCGCATCCAAGCCTGTCATCCCTTCCCGCTCATAAGGGGTGTACAGGCGCTCACATCTATGAGGATCAAGATATCGACATGTGCGACGCTAATGTAGACCGGGGACCGCATCATCGTGCCGAACCTCCGACTCCGGAAGCTGACCCCGGTGTCCTCACGCATGATCATAGCCCGGCGTCTGAAACAGATCCGTCCCAGGAACCGTTTTGGCATGATGCTTCACCTGCCATTGCAGGGCCACAGCTGGACGGAGCGGTACATGGGTTTCCCGAGCAGAAGGTCGACTCGGCGAATGAAAGCGATGTATTCTTACGGGGAAAGGAGGTGCCGGTGACCCACGCATACAACTTAAACTACTGAGAATGGATCGGCAGTCTTCATTGCGAGCCTATCTCCGTATAGGCGAACGGGCAGTGTCTCGTTTTGGGATTCTATGCAACGGTCACTAATACGCAAGCCAAGAAACGTAAGCTTAGTGCCGCCAAGGCTGCGGAAGCTGACTTGGTCAAACAACGGGTGATTGATATAGTGTTGGCCAACCTACGCTACGATGTCGAACTCCGGCTAATCTCTCCGAAAGCGGAACTCCAACGCATATACCCAGCAGAACACCCACAGCGGTCGCTGGAAGCGGCAGCGGCTATGCTGTTTGCACACTACACTAAGATGCGCCAAGTGTCGGTACTGACTCCAGACATTCTGAGAAGGCCCCGCTGTACTACGTTCAATGACGGTTTTCTCAGGGAACCGGTTTACATCTGGGATACCGGGGCAAGTGGGGACACATATGTGCAGCAAAACGTTTATTATGGACAATGGCGTCACTCACGAGACAGGCGTCGTACACGGGCTTTCGGAGGACCGCATCCGGGACACACTGGAGGCCTGTTTCCATCACAACGTATTCCCGACGATGCTGCTCCTCAAACACACAGAAGGCCATTTCTATGGAGTCCATCTTGGTGAGACCTTTCACGAGTGGCATGCACAGCGGGGGCCGGAAATGAGAGCTCGTTTGGATACGGTACATGCGCAGGTGGGTTTACCCATCCTACCCTCGGCTGGATACGAACCTGAATTCGTGGAGGCGGATACTACATACGAAGAACAGAATCTCCTGGGAGAAATGGGGGTAGACTTCTATGGTAGCGGTTCTCAAGACAGCGTGGCCACCACCCCAACAACGCCGGCGGTTCGACGAGCCAAAGTGGACCCTCACTCGGATGTATATCGTAGTGTGTATGGGCTCCTCAAAAACGCGGACCCCGCAACGAGGGACGCCATAGACAGTAGCCTCGTGGTACGGCTCACCGCTGCAAACAATACGGCATTTGTCCGATGGGCGGCTGGGGACGGTAGAAGGCTTGGACTGTCAACATCGTCGACGGCGAGGCCGACATGGACCACCGCACTGGATTGGCTCAGTACTACTCCTACTGCAATACGGAGTGTGCTCTCTCAACTACCTTTTTCGAACGA
Organism: Phytophthora fragariaefolia; assembly: GCA_030267785.1. Classification (NCBI taxonomy): domain Eukaryota; phylum Oomycota; class Peronosporomycetes; order Peronosporales; family Peronosporaceae; genus Phytophthora; species Phytophthora fragariaefolia. The sequence goes on from BSXT01001600.1 coordinate 4,758, forward strand.
TCGGTCCAGAGCTGCACGCGTTAACATTTGATGAGGTGGGGCGAGCGGGAAGCGTTCCATCACCAAAAACACACCCTCGAGCGCATCTGTGGGGACAAAGAGAGCGATGACACGGCTCGTAGCTACTGTGAAGGGTGGCTCGCACTTCCCAACTGCCTCAACACAGGAGGCGCTCGAACATGCGAGGGATCGACAAAGATGGTCCGACCTTCGTCAGCTTGTGGACGTGTCGTTATTGCGTCTCCGCCCTTTGGAAATCCCGTTGGAACACTGGTTCATTTTATATGTGATACCATATGTCATCAGTGGCTGGATGGACACTGCGATGGGGCGGGCGCCTACGAGCGCTCGGACTGTCTGGTACAATGAATATCAACAGGTGCGGGACCTCTGCCTGGCTGTCGCAGACAGTAGCGACTGGAGTCATGCACTGAGGCTACGTTTAGGCCCTTTGCGGGCGGACCCCCGCTCAAGATGGGACCGGCAGCTCCTTCCCCACACGAAGAAAATAAAGGCGGCAAACCCGCCCCCCCTCAAAGTGGGAACGAGGCAATCCAGGCTTGAGGAATACTTTCCGGTTCAGGGACCCTCTGACCGGCAAACCTCGATCTGCCGGGATCTCCGCCGCTACAGGCGCGGTTGCTTCAGTCAACAGAATGAACGTAGTCATGCTCGCGCAGTGGAGCGACAAGGACGGCGGCAACACTTACGCACTGATAACGTGACCATCTGCATGAGTAGTCACAACGTGCAAGGCTTTGGTGCTACCCCGTCTGCACGAGCGGACTGTCTTGCATCCTTCAAAAGTCATTTCCCCAACGGCCACTTTAACTTGGTCTTGCTTCAGGAGACACACATCGCACCGCAAATGGAGCATGTGTACCAATGGGGATATCGTGTGGGTGACGGAGTTTCAACGCTGTCGTACTGGGCAGGAGATACTGGCATGGCAGCGGAAGTGGGCATTCTCCTTCACCTCCGCAGCGGGATACTGCATCCACGACCCGTGTTGGAAGACTACTGGTCTCCCCAATTCATGGCAATCGCGGCCTTGTTGGATCGGGCGCCGAGTTACGTGTTCAATATCTATGCGCCGACTGGGGTCCATCCGCGCGAATCCTACCACGCTCAGTTAGCGAAAATCCCGGTGCCCTATGATGTCCTTCTATTTGTGGGTGGCGGCTTCAACTGTACTCAATACGACTCTAGAGACCGTTCGGTTGCGCCGACTGCATCCCAGCATCGGTCGGAAGCGTTTACCGCGCTCTTGTGTACCTGGCACCTTACTGACAGCGCGGACGCCGTGCTCCCAACCCCTGACGACCCAGGTCAGCTCCAGTGGTTTTATGAAGCCTACCACACCGATACCTATACTATCAACGGAAAGGGTACGGATACAAGCCGCCTTGATCGCTGGTATGCGAACGAGTCGGCTCGACCGTGGCTGGCACTCACATACGTGGTTGCGTACGGACCATAAATGGATCATGTTACATCTGCGGTCAACCTTCAACCCTATCCGCATCCGCAAAACACCAAAAGTATATCCGGTGCTACCCTACGTGAAGGAACGCGCTGATAAGCGGGTCATGGACATAATCACTAACCTTGTTACCAACCTCGACACTAAACAACGAACGGCGGCCGCAGCGGCCACCTTCTCGGATGCGGCTAAACAGCAAATAGCGGCAGGTCGGCTTCGGGCGAAACGGCTGGCCCAGAACAGCCGCAAACATACTTAACGCAAAAAAATGAAACGACTACACGCCAAACTCGAAAAGGTATCTCGCTCGGCCAGAGCGGGGCCGGAGTGTTACACCCACCAGGCACATGACACTTGGGGGGGGGGGCAGAGTGCAGGAGATAATCCAGCGCATTGCGACGGTCAAACGGGAGTGGATCCGAACGAATATCCAACGGCTGTTTCAGACTTATGCTTGGCGTCCTGGACAAACCACTAAGCGATTCTTCAAACGGGTTTCGTCTAAATTTATTGACAACTATATTCCGGCGCTACGGACTCCAGACGGCACTGTGGCCCACGACACACAGACCAAAGCGGAAACAGTGGCGAACGGGCGGAGACACATTTTGCAAGAGGAACCGACTGCAACTGAAGCAATCGATTGTGTGTGTCACTGGATGGAACAGCACGACGGGGATGATTTTAAACACCTAGCCATGGCTGCAATTATCACCGAGGGGACGGTGGCACAGGCTTTGAGAGCGTATAAACCTGGAAAGGCTTTTGTCCCTGACCGCCTCAGGAATGACTGGTATCGCGATTATGCTGAGTTATTAGTGCCGGTCCTGGCGAGACTATACCGACTCTGGTACACAGAACAATTTTTTTCCAGAATCTTTTCATCAAGCAAACATTTTCTGCCTCAAGAAAAGCGGGGCAGTTAGCAACCCCCTCAATTACCGACCGCTAGCGCTGCTCAATATGGATCACAAAATTCTGGCTCGCTTCCTAACGACCCAACTGAGGTGGACGTTGGTGTGCAGGGTAAGAAAATTCCAAGACGGGTTTGTACCCAGTCGGCACATTCACTCCACTATTGAATACCTCGTGGCTGCGAGGCGCAACGCGCACACGTCCCCTGCGGCCAGGGATGCCTTGGCGTTTCTCCTCGACTTCGCCAAGGCCTATGACTCATTAGACCGGCGGCTCTTGTATGCGGTCCTTCGACGCCACGGGTATCCTACGCACTTCATCCAGGTAGTGGAGCGCTTACATGGTGGGACAACCGTCCGTTTCCTAGCAAACGGGGCCTCATCTGGGTCGGCGCCTGTGACTCGAGGGATCTGGCAAGGCTACCCCTTAGCGTCTTTGCTCTTCATCTTAGCGCTGGAACCATTGTACCTACGAATCCAAAGTGGCGTGGTGATAAAGAGAGTCGTACTAAGGAAGGTCGCTGCTACGGTGACCATTAGGGTAGTGGGATATGCGGACGGTACCGCCGTTTACCTCATGAGCCCCGCGGAACTCCCGGTGGCTCTGGGGACCATCGACATTTTCGGGTCGGCTTCGGGACTTAATCTCAATCGGCACGAAACAATGGCATTCTCGTTGCACCCGGATGGGCTTAGCGAGGTCAACATCTGGACGGGCGAGAACCGTCTACTTGGAGTGGCTGAAAGTTGCAGGTATCTTGGGCTCCAAGTTGGTACACAAAGAATACCCTTTGATTGTGGCATCTCGCTCCGGAAACGAATCAGACTCGCCAGCCAGCATACGCGCACCATCGATCAACGATCTCGAGTCGCTGCTGCAGTCATCATCCCGAAGCTGCTATTCATAGGCCGCCATGCCTGGCCGGATCGCTTTGAAACAACAACCTCATCGCACGTCACGTGCCATGACACTGATATTACCGGTCTTCCCCGTAAGGATGGCGGTATGGAATTACTACCACGGCAAGCGGAATTGCTAGCGATGGCAGCTACGGTGGTCAGGGACTGGGCAAGGGACGGCTACCGAGCAGTTGTAGGGGACATCTTGTGCCCACCCCAAGTCACCGCGCCGCCAGGTCAGGTACGGATTACGCCTGGGCATCGTAGCGCCCCCATTCAAGGCTTCAGCGTGAGCCAAACTATGTGGAACGCAGGCGTCAACATGGTTAATACGGCGGAGGCTGACCCTCAGACTACCGAGTGCCACCATATCCAGCAAGAACGGTACGCTGCTGCGTGATTACTTCTGCCGAAATCACTGCGATAGCAGGAGCAGTTCTGTAGAATAGACGTGACGACTTTCCAACAGACGGCCCCGTCGGCGCTCCTTCACCGCCTACGCCGCAAGTCGGAGCACCGTGTCTGGAATGGATCCCGTCCCTGGAGATCCGGCGTGCCTTTCTGCAAATGAGTAATTCCAGGTTTGAAGCACTTCAATCCCCAACACGGCTGCTTACCCCTGGCATGACGGTTCAGGACGTCGTAAGCTGGCCTACGTCGGCCATGGAAACCTCGACACTCGGGAGGAGCCCCGCGCGCCCGAGACGGAAGTGAGAGTTTTACTATTATTACTGTTGGCTCACTACTCAGAACTGACGTACTTTCAACCCGGACAGGACGAATTGAGGGTAGACGCAACCCCCACGGATCACCCCTTTACTTTTAAAGTTACACCCGTTCGTCCCACAGGGTTCGGAGCGACCCTGACCGTCTTTTCGGCACCGGCTAATGAGGCTCCGGTGGTACAAATCATATCGTCGGGGGAGGCGGCTGCGGCAATCCAAACTATGGCACGATCCACAGTGCACGTACATTGTATACATTCTTAGCCAGTCCTGAGTCGGATCGTGTGCTTATGGGCAGGCAAGCATCGATGGAAGCAACCTAGGCATGTATATAAACACAAAGTTATGAAAACGGCTCAAGGATGAGGTCGAGAGAACGTTGCGGAGCGTGCTTCTGCCTGGGACCGCGACGATACTGTGATTGCTAAAGCACTCGGAAAAGTGGAACGACATCCGGTAAATACCCGGGGCGACTGGCTGGGGAGAACAAATATTTTATCGGCTCAATCCCAGAGCCTTCAAATGGTGGAATGCCACACGTAACCTCCCCGGATGTCATATTACGAAGCGTAAAAACACTCAGATGGGCACCGGCCATGCTTTCTGGGAGTGTCCAGGGGTGAACGCCCTCTGGCAGATCTTCGCTGGGCCATGGGACGCGCTCGGCCTCGAAACCACAGCCTCCTCGTCTGAAAACATTTTCTCACCGCGACTCAAACACGTGCCGCCGAAAGTGTGGTAATTACTGGATGATTTTATGTGCGCCGCTTCGGACAAAGAGAAGGATTCAGCATGGGGACAGGTCCATACCCTCGTGCAATGGAGCTGGGCAGTGGGAGTCCTCACGACACTTCACAGCATCTGGCGGAGGCGATGTCTCTATAGAGAACAACACATCTGTCCACAGCGCCGACCCGGTCCTCCGAGGGCGACTCCGATCCGTCTATCACATTATCCGTCGCATTGCCACGGAGCAGAATCCCTCAATGTATCGTCCCGGAGCAGCTACCGTTTGCGTGTTGGGGTTGACCACTGTGACCTGTGAGGGCATGTCAGTCCCGGGACCAGCGTGTACCATACCGCACACATTGCCCTTCTTTGACGGGGGTTCCAGGGGGAACCCAGGCCCAGGAGGGGCAGACTCTGTCATAATACAGGTAGGAGGATCGAAGACAACCGCGAGGAACCTCTGGACGGCAAGCGCCTCTTATGGCCATAAGACAACTAACAGCATTGCTGAATATCTCGGGTTAAAGAACGGACTCAGGTATGCTGTCCGCCATCACCGCTCCGGGGTGAAAGTGGTCGGAGACAGCAATTTGATCCTCACACAACCCCAACAACGAAAAATCCCAAACGCTTATTACGTGTAAGGCTGTTACAAGCAGTACCGCATGATGACAGACATGCTCATGGTAACTTCATGGACTCAGCATCTACGTGCATTCAACAAGATGGTTGATCACCTCGCTATCTGTGCCATGGACACCCAGAAAAGTGTGCAAGTGGAAGCAGCAGACATGTCACGGCTGTCGTTACGTTGGACCCCAGTGCTCGAGTTCCTCCGAGGGGACGTAGAACATTGGCTTGACAATAAGCCGGATATGATGGATTTCGGCCGGCCGGCACTCCTTACGGACGTGGGCTATATGCCTACACATTTGCCGGCACCATCCCGATGGTAGCTAGCACACCCAGAGGCGATTATAAGCACCTGCGGGACGGGCATTTACTTGGTCGTTAGTGAACTAAATGACTGTAAGGCACTTCAAAACAAACCAGAGTTATCGCGCTGGGCCCAAAATAAATTCAAGCTGCCGCACCCACTGGTCAACGCCACGATTTCAGATTGGTCCGAGACGCAAAAACTATTAAGCAGAAACGCCTCAACGCCACCATGACTAAAGGCCGAACACTTTGTGTGCGATATCCTGGGCTCCAGATTCAGTTCGCTAACTTCGCCATGGGCTGATCAGTTGCAAGACATGAGGTGGGGTCAGAGCGCCTAACAAGTTTCGAAAAATACTATTGCAAATTGCTCCCGCAAGGTTGGATTCGTGTTTTCTGACGAAAAGAAAATTCGCCTCCAGCTAGGCTCCTGTGACGTTTTTGTCGCAGCCCACGACTGGTCGAAGATTTCGTTTCAGCCTGAATAAAGTACCTTGGTCCGTCCATGTCGGTAACTTCACGGCAGAAATATCACGGCTCAGGCAGAGACGCCAAAGACCCATCTGACCGGCTAATAGTGTTATCATTCTAAAGCTACGTTAATAAAATGTTACCCATGTAGGTTTTGGCTATTGTACTAACGTTCTATCGATTCAGAATTTCTATTTTAATAATTTAATTAGTTAGTTGGTCTGAACACAATTTGTTAAACAAAGACATATTCTAGAGTTTCAAACTTTTTTTTTCACGAGGACCCTTCTCCGGGTCGCTTAGCACCTCGTTCGCCTCGCTGATCTGCTCGAAGAACTCCTTGGCGCGCGGGTGCGTGCGGTACTTCTTCCGTTACGCGTGCTTGGCGGAGCACGGCACCCCCTGCACCTCGAAGTCGTCGTCCGACTGGAGCTGCGCGATGGCGTCCATGGGCGAGGACGGAAAGAGGAAGTGTTTTCTGAGACTCGTTCAGGACGTACGCCCGTTGCAGCTAATGCGTTCTTAGCTGATTTCTATCGTGCTAAGCTAATTCGTGCCTGGCTGGGGGACAATCCAGGATTTTCTACTGTATTGGATTATGGAAATTCCTCGTGTAAACTCAGCCCGTATTATGTGAGTGGCCTTTTTCTAATAAGGGCTCATTTTTTTGCCATTACAGTGGCGCCAAATCGATTGGACCCTCGGTTTGGCGCGAAACTTTCGCCATATCTCGGATTGAGGGGGGAGTTCGGAGTTGCTGTTTAGATATGTTGCTTGTAGGAGCAGTAGCAAGACGAGACTAGTGCTATCATCTAGAAGACTATATTACTGCCCAGTCGCCAGTTTGCCAAAGGATAATCAATCCCGATTTGACCCGTTTGACCAAGGATTCGCATAGGTTGCCCACGTACTTTGCGCATGAGCAAAATGTGCTTGCTCAAGGCATATAAACGAAACGACGTCAGCACTCACTTCTCTAGAGGCTGCTCTCAACCGAATCACCAAAGTGCGAGCTTAAACTAGTGTCAAAGTACCCGGCCAATTGCATCACAAATAATCGATTCTGGTGTGCATCCGTTTGAAACGACCAGAGCATTGCGGCCGTTGAGGCGTCCGTGGGGTATGCAGAGTGCAGTGTCTAGCAGCCTTGTTGTAGCTAGTGCGATGTCATCGTCCCAATAATTGAACAGAGCAATGGTAGGTTTCGTAACGAGCGAAGCGTTAGCGGAACAGTAGCGATCGCGGGGATTTTGCATCCATTTACACTTTTCGGTTCAAGTTCTTAAACAACACAGTTTCAGTTTCTACCTTGCTTCCAACGCACTGATGGGTCGTCGCCGCTCAAGCGACAGCGTCAGATACTCACCTACAGCTAGACGAGCACTGCTCTCAGCAACAGCAGCACGTCGGAGCCGGGCAAATCAGCCTCCAACACCTTGTTTTGACTTACGCGAGAGGTTACCTGCAACTCATCCAACTCTGTCACTATCCGCACAGCCATGCACGGCAACCCAACTCACTGACCACTCGGTTCAGAGCCTTCAATTTGCCGAGAGCACTTTGCCAGGGTCTCACTCGGTTTCAAATGATCTAGAATCAGTTCGGCATGCAAGCTTTAGCGGGGTGCAACTTGAGGATTCACGAAGAACAGGCATTTTGATGGGCGAGATACCCTCTGTCATTGTCGGTCACTTACCGGAACAAGCTGAATCAACGTTTAGTGTTGCTGGAGCAGTAGGCATGGCTACAAAAAATAAACCGTCGCGTGATGGTATCACGAAAATATACTACCAAGGTCATGAATACACTAAACGAGCGGCAAGTGGTGTTAAAATCACTTACACGTGTAGTTTCAACCGCTAGCCCACTTGGTGCACTGGTAAAATGTTATTTTACTCAAATACGATGGAGTTTGACTATCAAAGCATTGAACCTCACACATATAGCAGTCGTTTCACACCACAGCAGTCGTTAATACCGGGGGAGTCAGCCTGTCCGAGCTTCTACGATGAAATGAACGTTTTTGTTGATGGACTAGCTCAAACCGATATGGGGCCCTCTAGAATTTGAGATTTAGTTTTTCAAAAGTTCTACGTGGATACACCTGGAGCCGTTCGTGGTCTATCTAAAAAGCAAGTGACAACTCAGGTTAATAACGCCAGATCGGCTGACAAAGGTCAATGCATCTCAGCACAAGTTGAAGCTCCTAAAAGAAGCAAACTTAAGAAATCCAATCTTGGTTTTCTTCAATTTAACTACACGAGGCACAATGACAAAAAACAATGCCTTAAGCAAATGGAAGCAAAGGAAGAGACTGAGTCGGGACTCGAACGTTTGCTACCCAGAACTCAGCGCTCTTTTGAAGTATGACGGTCTAAATATTTTTCTTGATGGGACTTTCATCTCCACACCTAAGCCATTCCTGCTATGCGTCACTCTAATGCTCTACGATCCAGGCACACATGTATACGTCCCAGCGTTTTTTGCTTTGATGACGTCGCGCACGGAAGATTGCTACAACCGTTTGCTCTACTGTATTGAATTTGACGTGGGAACCAAACCTAACGTCAACACAGTTGTTAGTGACTTTGAGTCTGCACTCATTTCCGCTGTAGGTGAGCATTACCCAACCGCTCGGATTATAGGTTGTCTCTTTCATCTAAAACAAGCGTGGAGACGGAAGCTGAAAGAATATCGGTTTTCTGATGCCGAAACATCAATCGCAATGGAGCGTGGGTCGCTCGCCATGTTCACTGTAATTGATCCAGTCAAAGTTGAATTGCAGGGCATTGCCTGGGTGAAGGCAAACATTAGAAAGAGGTGCAAGGTTCAAAATATTATGTACTCACAGAAGAAGTGGAGACGCTTCTGGAAGTATTTTGTTTGTATCTTGATTGAAAATTTTCCATCGGACATCTGGAATGTGTACGGGATGGGCCGTAACATTATTAATCGGACAAACAATCCATTAGAGCGGTACCACCGCGAACTTAATGCCCGGTTCCTTATTTCGTATCCAGCTCTCTCTACCTTTGTAAAGCAGATTCAGGAGCTAGTGAGATCTTACGCGGATCTAAGAAAGAGCATCCTCGCCAAGGTGGCGGACGCTCCACATAGGCAAGTGGTCAAACTACCACGGGCACCTACACTTCCAGCACTGAAGGATATTGTACTGATGAAGAAGATAATGTCGTCAATGAGCACGATATTACAGGATGTACTGCTATTGATGAAGCTGAAGGTAAGAGCGACAAAGAGCTCGATGTGTCAAACGATGTGTCTTCATCTGGGGAGGAGGGTGGCCCGCCACAATATGACACCTCATTTCAGTACGAGGCAGCGGCGCAGTGATAGGCAATCTTAAACAATTCCGTTTCAATACATATTTCATCTCCATTGACTAACATTTGTGCAGAGATCATTTGCACACGTGGGCAAACAAATGTTATAGACCTTGGGCAAATTGGGGATTGGGCAGTAATAATGGTTATCCTATCAACTACGATATCGACGCCCTTGGAAGGGCTGGTGTACAGATTGCAGCTTTGGGCCCCGCGACACCAGCTATCACCATACCCTTTCTCTGTCAAAAGGATATACTTTAATGCAATCCCATACCAACTTCTGTATTAACAGGCGATCCAGTTAACGGGGGGATGTTTCGTGGGAAATCAAACACTCCATAAAGGCGGAAATTGTCCAATTCCGATTCCGACGAAATTTAGGTAGTTATTCGAGTAGAATATTTGAAGACGAATGCACCAAGCGCGAATTTTGTAGCTGCACTTGTCGCCCCAAGGCAAGGCATGCAACCAGTACGCCCACAGAGACACTGTTGGAAGCATTTGAGACCGCCCCAAACAAAAACGGTCGTACCCAAAACTATTACACTTGCGAAATGCCGCCCTGAAGCGCGTGTATCTCGCAGATACTGCGGCGGGGACTGTTCAGGAGGACCCTCGAAAAGATTCCCGGAACATGCCGCAAAAACGTTGTCTGAGACTAATCCTTCCCCGCACCGAACCTAAATTACTGGAAGCCAACCATTATACCTGGCCCACGTGCGGTTCAAACGCTTCACCCCGATAGTATTCTGCCTGAAGCCTGCACGACACGTACATGCGACAAGGATCGTCGAACCATTGGTGGCGATGAGTGACTGGGTAGACGGGCATTGCCACGAGAACCGTAGCAACTGTAATTTAGTGTCGGCGAACGTCCTAGATCGATCCTATTCTAGAGCAGACGTGTTGTTCAAGATGCTGTCTCGACTACAGCTTTCTTACTACATGAACATAGAAAACTGTGCAAAAAGACTCAGCGTGTCGTTCCCATAGCAGCATCGTGAGGAGAAACTCTATCTAGTTCCCGAGGAGATGGATTTGGGGCAGGCTCGAGCGAAAAAGCGAGAACGCCGTAACAAGGCCGCCAACGAATACAATTGATTGTGTAGGGTTTTAAATAGAAACCCTCGTAACAATTACCAACTTTCAATAACTTGCTGTGATCTAAAAGTAAAATGAGGCTTTTCGTCGCTAACTTGGAGGTGAGCGCGTATTTAGAGGCCGTTGGAGGTGCTGTGTTCAGCTTTTTACTATCTTCCGCTACGAGGTTTGCACTTCTACTGCCAGATTAATAAACATCGCGTCTAACGGGATCCAGTAATACGTAAATGTTAAAACTTGTATTTTAGCAATTTGTGGACCATGCTGACTTCCCCTCTCAGTTTCGCCGCTTCTAGGCGTGCTAGGACACCAACACAACCCTTAAAATGGAGCTGAAACACTCCTGTACGCGTTGATATTCGTAACTCAATACGGCAATTTTCTTACGATACCGTTTTTGTTTGGGGCGGTCTAATTTGTAGGGATGATGTCATGTCTAAGACATGTAATAGTGGTACATAAAACCTCACACACGAGCACCTCTTCAAAAAGGAGGATTTCTTTGAAGCGCAGATTTGAACACTCAAGAGGGCGGTGCGCTACAATTTCATGGAACCGTTCGAAACCTTCCTCGTATCCACCACCCCATAGCCTCATTGTCATCTAAGTGTATCAGCCCGGGAAGGCGAGTTGCACTTTGGTATGTACATTATCGGTACGCGGCATACCGTGATAGTAATGCGAAAGAGGTGGAAAGATGGGACAATCCCACTGTTGTGCTGCAACTTGCAGACCACTCAACCTCGTTGCTTCCCGGAGTTTTAAAATGCAGCTCATTCACACCAAGGACAATCAATCGGAGACGCTTCGTTCGCGCGCTCATGCCCCGATGGAAGCTGCCTTCACTTGAATAAATACTACATACGCATAGGTTTGAAATAGCGATCTATCTGATGGTGCTAGTTTTGCGACCTTAAAATAAAGACCTCGATTTATTGGCTCTGCGAATTCCCCCATTTTGCCCCCCCTCCCTCTTCTTAACTAATTGCCTGTTAAAAGTTAGTAATTAGAGAGACCGTCTTTTTGCCTGATGACAGCTAGGCAACGGCGAGGCATAGACTGCACGAGCTTGAGCAAGTACTCCTGCTCAATGGAGCTCCACGCTTCTAAAATCGCCGCGTCCGGCTCATTGACAGAGCGGTACTGGCAGCCATGGGTGTAGACCCGAGTCGACCAGACATTCTCGATTCGATTACAGTCTGGGGTGCGAGCAGGCCAAATCATGGTGTTCACTTCTTGTTCCTGCAAGAAACACGCCATCTCACGCGAGGTGTGAATTAACGCGTTGTCTTGCTGGTACACGAAGTTAACACCATGGGTTAAGTGAGCAAATGGTAACATATGCTCAGCCACAGTATAAATGTAGTGCCCCGAGCTCTGAAGAACCCTCAAAATGGCCAGCTTAGTCTTACCTTTAGCGCTGAATACCCCCGACTATAATGCTCCCCCCCCCGCCGATTTGGCGACGCACAAATGACCGCGCGGGCTGACGCAGGTCGCGCTAGTCGTTCTTGAAGCCATGAGGGCCGTCCAAGTTGATTTTTTAATCTCATCGGAAAGCACAATAAATTGCCAAATTCCTACATGGCACACATTTAGTAAGTAAATGTGGCGAGGCGGGTGAGCGCCTTTTTTCGCCCAGGTGTATAGCACGTAGCCACGGGGCTGCCCTTCCGGAGAAATACTCCTCCTTCCGGATTTCCCAATGGGGTCAGACTCTGGAAGCAGCACTAGGTGCCGCAAACGGAGATGGCGTGTGACCTTGTGAATCCCTTTCGGTGTCGTTTACCTTCGGTGGAACATGACTTCACCTGTTGAGTTGTTTTTAATATAGAGAAATCTTGAGGTGTAGATCGCTTACGTTACTTCAAACGTAGGTCACTACGGCTGGGTTGAGATCACAAGTAGACCTTCCCAACACAACCTATGATATACAGAGAGCTAATATGCAAGTATACAGCCGCTTCTTATTCTTTTGGACCCTTGAGCGGGGGGGGGGGTCCTTACACCAGTTCTTCGAGTTTCTTCCGACCACTGATCGAATCCAGAAGCACCCTTTCTCACGCGCACCAGCTCCCACAAGGCGATAATTAACTCCAAACAGAAGAATTTCGGAAAGTTCAACTCCAGAAGGAGAACAACCTTCAGTCAAAACAGTATGCAGTCCTATCACACAGTAGTCAATCGATTGGATCTAGGGGTGACCGCACACAAACTCCTAGAAACGCAGTTAATATGAAATGGGACCTCCAAAGGGAGTGTCCACAATTGGAATATGAAATAGGACAGGTCACTTTGGAACGCGCGCCGCTCGATCACCGCCTAA
>BSXT01001601.1:0-21517 GCA_030267785.1 Phytophthora fragariaefolia
GATGGGCATCGACGTGTCAGCCGCTGATTGGCTCAGGTAACTCAGTATCCAGTTAAGAATCCAGTAGTGTGTATCCAGAAGAAAATCTAGTAGGCTTAGAGGTAGCAAGCAGATCGCGAACTAAGGACCTAAATCAATCACTTTGCATTTCGACATCTAGTGCTCAAACGACCTTGACTTTTCACATGAATCATTTCATATCAGTTGAATGGGTTCCAAATTAAGGGGGCCGACAGTAAGATGATGCCTTCAACGGCGGAACGCGGTGCAGCAAACTCTCGCCGATGTCCGGAGAACGAAAGCAATTATCTCTGTTACAATAACCCTCGCCTATGCTAGAACACGACACAATGTGTCGTGTGGCGCCGCATGACATGCGCCGCCGATGTAGAGTGGAGTGGGTATTATAAAACTAACTTAGGGTATTACCAACGCATGAGTCAAAGAAGATGCCGTAATTGCCACCGTCAGCACTCTACTGTACCGCTGGACGGTCCAGTGGGCCACACACTGTGTGACACAGGCTGTACCACAACTGGCATCGCGCAGCTCCGCACCGCTTCCGCCCATTCACGGCACACGATCAGCGCCTGCGAAGCCAGAACTAACACCTCCGCCGCCACCGCCAGTACGCTCTGGTCTTCCTATCAACACCAGCTCCAGGGCGACCACTTCCCCCGCCTCGGAGACCACCAGTGCCGTTTGACGTCCGCTTCACCACGTTATCTGAGCCCGCGATCTCGTTCCCTTTATAAGCCCGTAGCGGTTCTTTATCATTCTTAACTCTCGTGTAGTCTTTAGCTGTGTAGCTTCCCCTTTGTACCGGCTTACCTGGTTTTAATAATATTGATTCTTGTACATGATCCAATTCGGTATCGGAGGTTTGCCTCAAGCCACGTGTTTACGGAGCTCCGATTGCGTAGTGCGCGAGTGACGTGTCTGACCCCGAGCATTGATTGGCTGTCACCGACCCATCACATGCGACACGCCGTGCTACAGGCGACTTGCCCGATCTTGCACCGATCGCGTACGTTCGCGGTCCGACTGACAGGCTCAGGCGGGCCGGGCAGTGCGCTCTCAGCTCTCATTCCGCAAAGTTCTCGGCGAGCAACAAGTGCAGCCCCACCCCCTCCACCTCACCCCTCCACACACAGCATGCCTCGCATCCTCATCGTCGGTGGTGGCCCCGCAGGCATCGCTGTGGCGCAGGCGCTGGCCGCTGACCTCACGGCCAAGGACGACACCGAGGTGCTCGTGCTCGAGAAGAGTAAGTACTACTATCACGCCGTGGGCGCGCCGCGCGCCGTTGTGGACGCCGGCTACACCAAGAAGCTCTTCGTGCCGTACGACAGCGTGGTCCCGCCCTCGGCCAAGAGCTTCGTCAAGATCCAGCGCGCCGTCGTGACGCGCATCGTGCCCGGCGCCAACGAGGTCGAGTACGCGCCTATCGGCGATGACGGCGACCTGCTGGCGGGTCCCGTCAAGAGCATGGGCTACGACTACCTCGTGGTGGCCACGGGCAGCACGTACACGGTGCCCATCAAACAGCCCGCCAACAACTTCAAGCGTTCGACCACGGAGGCCAAGATGGCCGAGGTGCGCGAGCAGGTTAAGGCCGCCAGCAGCGTGCTCGTCGTGGGTGGCGGCGCCGTGGGCGTGGAGGTGGCCGGCGAGATCAAGGCTAAGTACCCGAGCAAGACTGTGACGATCCTCGAGGGCAAAGACAAGCTGGTCGCCAGCGATGACGTGCGCGACAAGTTTCGCACCAAGCTGTCGACGTACCTCAAGCGCCTGGGCGTGAAGGTGGTGCTCGGCGAGCGCCTCACGGAGCGCCTTTCGGGCAACGGTTTCGAGAAGCGCACACTGCGCACGGACAAGGGCACGGAGATCGAGTCGGACGTGCAACTGCTGTGCGGTGGCTTCAGCCCCACGACGGAGCTCATCCAGAAGCTGGATGCGAGCCTGGTTACGCCTGATGGCTTCATCAAGGTGAACAGCAAACTGCAGCTGGACAGCGCGCAGTATTCGAACATCTACGCGCTGGGCGACGCGAGCAACAGCCCGGCGCCGAAGCGCATGTTCTACGCCGGTCTGCAGGGCAAGCACCTGGGCGCCGAGCTGGCGCTGGTGGCGCGTAAGACGCAGACGAGCGTGAGCAAGCCGTTCCCCAAGGTCGAGGTGGTGGGCACGATGCTGCCGCTGGGCCCGAACGGCGGTGTCTCGCAGCTGCCCGTCATGGGTGGCGTGGTCATGGGCAACCTCATCACCAAGTCCATAAAGTCCAAGGACTACTTTGCCGGCATGGCGTGGAAGAACATGGGCGCCGTCGTCCCCAACTAGGCACTGACAGATTTCGTCCGTTGGGCATGTCTATAATTGTAAAATATTTGTTTTTAAATGAGAATTTGTATTTTGTTCTTGTTAGCACGACAACCTTGTGCAGGAAATTATCGAGGTTGCTTGTTCAAAATGCTTCGCAGAAGCCATCTAACGAGCTTGTTAAGGCCTTAATACCCTGCTTGCTTTGGTTAAAGTTACTGGAGCATGGGTACCCATGGACAAAATCTAAATTACGCTGTAGACTGATGTTTGCAGCGCGTTTGGATAGCGTGGGCTTTCAGTCAAGCACGCAATCCCTTCCATACAAGTGCAATGAGTAAGCTAACTCTTTTAAAGAGTTAGCTTAAAGAGTCTCTTTAAGTGCACGTACCACCCACTTGGTGCACGTACCCATTTAGGCCATCAACGACGCTCGACTCAAACAAACCTGTCGTGGATAGAATTAGTGGTGTCAACATTTGTAGTTTGGGGTCCCTCAAACTCCCTCCAACTTGAACGTTGCAGTTGGAGTTTGAGTATGGCGCAACTCCGCCCAACTCATCGGAACCTTTCTAGATACTCAAAGCAGTATTATTTTCCCTCCAAGCTTGTTGGATTTTCCCTCATTTCCAAAAAATTTTCGACCTATTCCATACTACCTGAAGTATAAGGTCGTAATTTCAACAAAACAAAGTGGACCCGTGCGGTAGGCCTAGAGGTCGATGAGGCGGTCACGGGCCGTAGCGCAGCAAGGCCCCAAGCGCATACTCAGATAAAGGCCCTCGGACACCATGGTCATCTTCGCATGTCGGGCGACTGCAGCGTGCCGTACATCATGTTCGAGCTTCCGCTCAACACTAGAATCTGTGGAGATACAAACAAGCAAACTCAAGTTAGTGGTGTCTTGGATATAAGCGAACTTGTACCAAGCTGACCTTGGAGACAGCAGCTAACAACTAGTAGTGGTTTGGAGTTTCGCGGATTCATAATTCTCAAAATATTCAGAACGTTCAATCAAATTAGATCAAAATTGACCAAAATCCGCCGTCAAGCTTCAGCCCAGGTAGCTTCCCCCTCCAAACTGGCCACCAGTGGGAGCCTTCATGCACTTCTCGCAGAACACAAGTAGCTGCAAACCCCTCATCATTCTCAGCACATAGAAGGAAGGCGCGATGACATGTTGGCGTACTTCTACGTCGACCACCATGCAGTGTTGAAGGAATGCACCGACTGGGCGCGTCTACACTCGGATCCGCAGAGTTGCGAGGCTCTTGAGAGAGATGTGACTGAGCAGTGAGAGCTCGAGAACTGTTCCGCTGAGCTTCCGAGTGAATTCTGCGCAGCCACTCTATAGTATGTGCTCTATAATAGGATAGTTTTGATCTATTTTGAGCAATTCCGCATTTATTATCGAAGTGGTGAAACGTTTTAATTACTTTCGAAATAGCCTCCAAACCATAACAACTCTTTTCTTGATGCCGAGCCCTGTGTGGACCACAACTGCCTTAACGAGTTTGAAGGGGATAGAGAATAGACAGTAGGTACATGTAGCTTGCGTTAGTTAGGAACTAACTCCAACTCTCGCGGGATGAGTTGCTGAGTTTCGAGTTGGGACCAAACGTTGACATCCCTAATTCTATCATAGAATTGCCAAGCTTGGTTTTTGTATTGTATTGTAAACGCGTTTCGCGAGCCGTCTAGCCGCAGTAGTGGTTCAACTTCCGCATGCGTCGGGTTATCTCTCAATTTCTACTGTTCTCTCTGCTCTCGGCCAGAGTCCGTCTAGCGGCGCGTATGCGAGTAGCCCTTCAGTAAGGTTTTTCCATCCGTCGTGGTCCTGTGCACACATTCGGAGCAGGTACAGGTCGGGGGCCCTTTGAAGTCGGTGTCCTGAGGAAAGAGTCTGGAGGTCGGCGTCGAGTACCATAGGAAGCGTGATTCGTCGTCTGCGCCGGCTTTGTTTTACAAAACTTAAAAACATTCCTGAAAAGGAATGTTGGCTTTACAAAACACCAGGTGATTATGTGATCTTTCCTAAATGTGTGTACCACTCTACACCGCCTATTCTGTACATTCTGTAAAATCATTCACACCGTAAATGGCACAGACGAGAACGCTAGCACCCAGAAGCTCATCATGGTCCGCATCGTGATCATCGGAGGCGGCGCAGCTGGCATCAACACCGCGCAAGCACTCGCGAAGAGCCTCAGCGAGAGCGACAACATCGAGGTTGTCGTGCTCGAGAAGAGTGCCTACTATTACCACGCTGTGGGTGCCCCGCGAGCCTTCGTGGACGCCAGCTACACCAACAAGATGTTCATCCCGTACGACAACGCCATCCCCAAGCACGCCGCCAAGTTCGTGCGCATTGTGCGCGGCGTGGCCACGCGCATTTCGGCCGAGACGAACGAGGTGTCGTACCATGCGATCGGCAGCGACGACCAGCAGAGTGCGGCGACGGACTCGCTGCAGTTCGACTACCTGGTGCTGGCCACGGGGAGCACGTACGCGGCGCCGATCAAGCCGGACAGTCACGACTACGCGCGGTCAGCCACGGAGGCGAAGCTGCAGGAGGTGCGCGGCCATATCGAGAAGGCGGGGAGTGTTCTAGTGGTGGGCGGTGGCGCCGTCGGCTGCGAGGTCGCTGCTGAGATCAAGGCGAAGTACCCGGCGAAAACCGTGACGATCGTCGATGCCAACGACAAGCTTGTCGCTGGGAACAATCTGCGTGACAAGTTCTACGCGTACTTGGATGCATCGCTGGATAAACTGGACGTGAAGGTGGTCTTGGGTGAGCGTCTGACTGAGCGACTGAATGGCAATGGGTTTGAGAAGCGCACGCTGCGCACTAACAAGGGCACCGAGATCGAGTCGGATATCCAGCTTCTGTGCGGTGGGTTTAGCCCTGTCGCGACTTTGATCCAAGAGATGGATGCGTCGCTGGTGATTGAGCGTGGTGCTGTCAAGGTGAACGGCCAGTTGCAGCTGGAGGGGCCCAAGTACGCTCACATGCTTGCCTTGGGCGATATGTGCAACCACCCTGCACCGAAAATGGCCTTCATTGCTGGTGAGCAAGGCAAATTCTTGGGTCGTGAGTTGGCGTTCTTGGCTTTGAAGAAGCAGGAATCTTTCACGAAGGTGTTCGAGGCACCGGTAGTTGCTGCGACTATCTTGCCACTCGGTCCGTGTGGAGGTGTTTCGCAACTCCCAGTGTGGGGAGGCGTCGTCGTTGGGGACTGGTTCACGTGGCTCCTCAAGTCAAGAGACTATTTCGCTGGGCGTATCTGGTCTAGCATTGGTGCGACTGTCCCCAATTAATAATGCGGTTATGTGGAAATGAAATTCAGCTTTTAACATTTTAAGAGTTTTTCAAAGTAAAGTCTTTAAAAAGACTTTACTTTAAAACTCTAAATTCACGTAGGGTATCTATTTACGAGAATCGTGAAGTTCATGCCCATAAATTACAAACAATCCGGCGTCAAATTGAACACGTGCCACTCAAAACCAACGGACACCAAGGGAGGACACCAATGGCGCGAGTGCTGGACGGCAAGGCGTGCAGTAAGGAGATCGAGGCGGAGCTACAGGCGCTGATCCCGACGCTCGGCGTGACGCCCGCGTTGGCGCTGCTGCTCGTGGGCTCGAACACGGCCTCCAAGACCTACGTGCGCCTCAAGAAGAACGCGTGCACGCGTGTGGGCATCGCGCCGCAGGTGCAAGAGCTGCCCGAGTCCGTCGCCTTCGAGGAGCTGCTGGCACTCATCCAGTCGCTCAACGCCGACCCCAACGTGCACGGCGTGCTGCTGCAGCTGCCGCTGCCTGGGCACCTGAATACGCGCGAGGAGGAGCTGCTGGAGAGTATCAGCCCGCTCAAGGACGTGGATGGTCTGCACTCGCACCACTTCGCAAGGCTCGCAGAGCCCAAGACGGAGCAGGACGCGGAGCTGCGGATTCAGCCTTGCACGCCCGCGGGATGCCTGGAAATCCTGACCCGCAACGGCATTGCGCTGGAGGGTAAGGACGTGGTTGTGATCGGCCGCGGACAGCTCGTGGGCCTGCCGCTGTCGCTCATGCTGCTTGCAGCCGATGCCACGGTCACCACATGCCACACGAAGACTAAGAACCTGGCGGACAAGGTCCGTCAGGCTGAGGTGGTGTTCGTCGGCACGGGCCAGCCGGAGCTGGTCAAGGGCGACTGGCTTGCCGAAGGAGCTGTGGTCGTGGACGTCGGCATCAGCTACGTGGACGACACAACGAGCAAGAAGGGCTATAAGATCCTGGGCGACGTGGACTTTGCTGCTGCGAGCGAGCGAGTCCCCGCCATTACGCCGGTACCTGGTGGTATTGGTCCCATGACGATTGCTATGCTGCTGAAGAACACAGTCGACTGCGCCAAGTTCGCCGCCGCATCGAAGAACTGAGCGGACAGCATTTGAAATACACTCCGTCGTACTCTCTCATATATACATAAGAACGTGTTCACGATTAATTACATTCTTGCAATCTCTGTGGCACTTGGCTTAGCCGAGGGGTAGTTCATTCCCTGAGAGAGAAACAGCATTCCGATCCAGCTTTGTGTTGTCTTGTAGAGGTCGGTTGCTGAAATTTATAGTGAAGGTAAAGCAACTCACGAGTGCACGGTTCATGACCAGATCAGGATTGCGCGAAGCTCCCCGATCGCGCAAGGGACGGATTAGTACCATCGTACGTGAAGCCAGCGAATGTGTACGACAAGTTGCGGAGAGTACTGTTGCGCTCGCTGCTGCTCATGCTTGTTCCAGTACTGCCCACGATACCGTTGGACATACCTGCTCCAATCCCTGCTGCCTCGGCTGCTGCAGCAGCGTTATCAGATGGGTCTCTTCCGTCGACCACCGAACGCTCACCATTACCGCTCTTCTCTTGCAACTCATTCGTGGCTACACTAAGACCTGCACTGTCGATCTGTGTGAGAGGCAGCTTCGTAAATTCTTCCTCGAAATTCGCAGCGTCAATAGGATCAGTGTACTGGCATGGGCGATAGAGAGGCTGCATTTGGCGGTTGTACAGCAGATTCCAGTCGATTTCCGCAAAGAACGGATGATACGTAATTTCACGAACATCGATAGCACCGAGGCGCTTGGCTGGATCACGTGTTAGTAAACCTTCAATCAAATTCATTGCCTCCGGAGTCAAACCCTGCGGGAACTCAAGCTCTGCACCACGAAGACGATTGAACAGCTCCTGTCGGTCTTGCGTGTACCAGGGCGGTCGTCCTGTCAGCATTTCGTAAAGTACCATGCCCAAATTCCACCAGTCAACAGCTGTGCCATGGCCAGCACGGTTTAGAATCTCTGGCGGCAAGTACTCGGGCGTACCACACATGGTGTACGTCCCATTGAGCTCACTGGTGATACCCTCCTTCGCCAGACCAAAATCTGCAAGCTTCACGTGGCCATCCACATCCAGCATAATATTTTCCGGCTTGAGGTCTCGGTATACGATACCCTGCTCATGTAAATGAATTAGTGCCAGAACGATCTCAGCT
The DNA here is from genome assembly GCA_030267785.1 of Phytophthora fragariaefolia. Taxonomy (NCBI): domain Eukaryota; phylum Oomycota; class Peronosporomycetes; order Peronosporales; family Peronosporaceae; genus Phytophthora; species Phytophthora fragariaefolia. The sequence goes on from BSXT01001601.1 coordinate 7,847, forward strand.
GCATAGAACTTAGCCATTGGCTCTGGGAAACATCCACACCGGCTGAGGTGGAAGAACAAATCTCCACCGGGGCAGTAATCCAGTACGAAGTACAGCTTGTCCTTTGTCTGGAAGGCGTAGTGCAGACATACCACGAACGGGTGTGACACTGCTGCCAATACGCGACGTTCCGTGCGTGTGTGCTCCACTTGCTGTTTTTTCACGATCGCTGGCTTACTAAGAATTTTGACGGCAAACAATTGCGATGAATGCTTTTTCCGCACCAGCAAGACTTTGCCGAACGACCCTTTGCCAATCATACGCAGCACATCGAAGTGCTTTAATGACACTTTGCTGCTTCGCCGTCTAGAGCTACACTCATCAAATTCGTCATCATCATCATCGACATCCTGTAGAACCACACTACGTCGCTGTTCCGCTACTGTGGACGCGTTAAAAGGCGCATCTCGGCCGTCATCCATTGGTTCATCCCTCGGAAGCGATTTCAGGCGAGACCTGTCCCCACGCGAACTCGATTTACCGTGGTCAGCAGAAGCTACTCGGGCTCTACCGCCACGGGAGCTACCCTGATCAGCCGAGTCTACTCGTACTCTCCCACCACGAGAACTTGTTGAAACTTGGTCTGCCGAACCAACACGAATCCGTCTTCCTCGTGAGCTGCCGCTACCCTCATCCATATCGTACGTCGACTCCGAGTCGGTCTTTTGCTCTGCTGAGCTAAACAGCGGTGGCCGACCCGATCCCGAGTTTGAAAACGAAAAACCACTAGACGAGTTGGACAGCACATTAGAGCCAGAAGACGACAACGACGCTGATTCCTCAAAAATCGGTGGCTCATTCGCTTTGTGCGTAAGAAAGTTGCGAATAAGACGGACGCTCGCATGGAAGCCACGATTTCCGCAGCATTCATTATAGCGCTCTGTATCCACCTTGCAGTTCTCGAGACTGATGAGCATGAGAACTTCACGCAGCCACCTGTCCAGCTCCAGCTGCCGTTTGCGCAGGAAATTGGGGTCCAACGACCGCATCAGCGTCCTTGTCGGCACAGCCGACACTCGCACTGACTCGTTCTTCAGCTGGTGCGCGAGCTGCTTGAAGTCGTGGAAGCGTCTATAGATCGTCCACTGCTTCTCGCTGACAATGCATTCGATTTCCAGGCGGAAGACGGCGTAGAGCTTGTGCGACACCGTGTCACGGGCAAAGGAGAAGCCCTTAATGCGGTTCAAGCGGCCGGCCGCGCCCACCGGCAAGTAGCCCGTGGTGCTGTTGACCTGCGCCTCCGAGTTCTTGAAGTTCTCGGCCCACATGCGCTCGAAGTACTCGCGCTCGTCGGCGGGCTGCGCCGGGCGCTGGTCCTTCGGCAGCTTGGACACGTCCTCCTCGTCCTCGTCCTCGTCGCCGCCCGAGAACTGGAAGGACTCGTCCACCGAGAGTATGGAGGACACCGAGTCCACGGACATGGCGGAGCCCGAGCGTGCCATGGAGCGGCTGCTGTGCGGCAGCGCGTCGTCCCCGTCGAAGTTGAGGATGTGGAACGGGTCGTGCATGGGCGGCACGGACGCCGCCGCCGTCGTGAGCTCCACGCGCACCCTGCTCAGGACAGTTGGTTGGTTGGTTAGAGCCTGGAGTTTCGACGCACAGCGGTGGAATTAGCGCGGGATTACGCACTTAGAGGAGACCCCGTTGGGGTGCACCTTGCCCACGGGCACCTGCGCGTGGGCCGGGAAGTCGCGCGAGGGCTTCCGCTTCTTGTCTTCGCTGCGGACGCCACGCATGGGGGACGGACACGTGAGCAAAGAGACAGTGGCGGACGCTACCGTAGCTGCGGATAGAGGAGGGTCTTACACCATGGCGGCGAGCTTAGAGACGGAGGCGCAGAGCGGGGGGGGGTGCCGCCGGAGCACTGGGGCCTTCCTTCCCCTTTTTCTCTCTTCTGCGTGTGCAGAGTGCCCCCTCTGCCTTTCCATCGCCGGGTGTGGGATTTAGTTTCAGAGGTTGAACGCCATAGCAGGCCATGGAGAGCGATCCGGAGCTTGCACGAGTATGCGTTATGAGAGGTCAAAACGTCCCGTCGACGCCGGGTGCATGTGGACTTGGTACAGTACAGTATCAGACTTCCGGTCCATGTGGGCTTGAGCCTGGCACGGCGGAAGCTGGAGCTGCTCGACGCGGCGACTGTTGCAGCGCCGCCATTAGCAGCCGCCAGCTGCATGATGGATCGGTGGATGACCAGACTAGACTAACTAGTCGCAGAAGGAAAGATCTCGCGCGAGGAGAACCGGCGCTATTGAGTCAGCGGTGCTCTGCACGGCGAGCGTTGTATTCGCGCGGCCAGTGCACCGAGCGACACCAGTGCACTGGCACCGAATGGTTAACGTGTTACTGCAGGCTGCATCGCAATGCATTGAAAGAAAACGGTTTAGTCGAGCATTGCATTGCATCTGCTTCGAAACTTTGCAATTCCGTCCACAGACGCCCCCAACAACGTTCAGGTGCAGTACTGTACTAATAGCATTGTTTCCATGAGCCTGCCAGCACCGACAGTGTCGGCGACACTGGTGATACATTGGGCGAAACCAGCTGGTTTACCGTTCCGTTCCGCGGGCAGCAATTGGCCAAAACCAGGAAGGTTTTTTCCTGTTTTTTTTTTGCGAATGGTGAGTTTCCGCGCTTATTGACCAATGGGATGGTGTCGCGCGGAACATCCAGCGAGGGAAGGGGGGGACTGGACACTACGCCCTCGACCAGACCGGAGAAGGAAAGGCAGAGAAGCAAGCGAGCGAGTCGAGAGCCATGGCGTCGTCCGGACTGGAGCCCATCGACGTGGACAGCATCATCGAGAAGCTGCTGAGCGTGCGCGGCGCGCGCCCCGGCAAGCAGGTTAACCTCACGGAGACGGAGATCCGCGGGCTGTGCCTGCACGCGCGCGAGGTGTTCCTGGCGCAGCCCATTCTGGTGGAGCTGGAGGCACCCATCAAGATCTGCGGTACGTGTCCGCGCGTGGCAGCGGCACGTACAGTGCTGAGTATCGAGAGGGAGAGCGCGCGCTGACGCTGCGTCGCGGTGTGTTTCCAGGTGACATCCACGGCCAGTACTACGACCTGCTGCGTCTGTTCGAGTACGGCGGCTTTCCCCCCGACGCCAACTACCTTTTCCTCGGGTGAGTGGTGCAGAGTCTGCAAGGGTTTCCCTCGGAAGTCCATGGAGAGAGGGGGAGAGCTAGAAGATCTGACTTTGCTGTGGTTATCGCTGATGCTGTAGTGACTACGTGGACCGCGGCAAACAGAGTCTGGAGACCATCTGCCTGCTCCTGGCCTACAAGATCAAGTACCCGGAGAACTTCTTCATCCTGCGCGGCAACCACGAGTGCGCGTCCATCAACCGCATCTACGGCTTCTACGATGAGTGCAAGCGCCGCTATAACATCAAGCTCTGGAAGACCTTCACGGACTGCTTCAATTGCCTGCCTGTCGCGGCCATCGTGGACGAGAAGATCTTCTGCATGCACGGTGGCCTGTCCCCCGAGCTGAGTCAGATGGAGCAGATCAAGCGCTTTGTGCGCCCCACGGACGTGCCCGACACCGGTCTGCTCTGTGACCTGCTGTGGTCCGATCCCGACAAGGACATTATGGGCTGGGGAGAGAACGACCGTGGCGTGTCGTTCACGTTCGGCCCCGACATCGTGAGCCAGTTCCTGAAGCGTCACGACCTTGATTTGATCTGTAGAGCTCACCAGGTTGTGGAGGACGGCTATGAGTTCTTCGCGAAGCGTCAGCTGGTCACTCTGTTCTCGGCTCCTAACTACTGTGGAGAGTTCGACAACGCCGGCGCCATGATGTCGGTGGATGAGACGCTCATGTGCTCGTTCCAGATCCTCAAGCCTGCCGAGAAGAAGCAGCGTTACGCGTACAACGGCCTGGGCACGCAGCGTCCGGCGACACCGCCCCGGAAGTAGGAGAAGTGCCTGAACGTCGGGCGGCCTCTCTAACTGGCCTAAGCAGCGAGGGCCGGCCGGTCGCCGGCCTGCATAGTCATCCATACATGTGATTTGATTTTTATCGATATGATAGCGCGAGCTCGTTTGAACATGCACCTTTCCATCTACGGCACTTGATTGTTGGGAGCTGCTGGAGAAAGCTCGTTCCGCGCGTAGCCATTTCAACATCAATAAAAGCAATTGAACAATTTGGATGAACAGCCGGGCGTGGCTTCGGTGTGTTTTCGCTTTATTGAAGTCCGAGCACTGGCACTCCTCGTTTTGTGAGTCACACTGTCATGCTTGGATTTGCATAAAGCTTCTTGCATTGAAAGGCATTCGCAAGTGACAGTGATGCCAACCATTCATACACTGGTACTGTACCGTAGGCCAGACGAGGCTAAAGCATCCCGGTTAATCAGCTTGCTGGACATTTCATGCCGCGCAGTCTTGGAGGCGCTGGCCGACGTCGCCCGAGAAAGCGAGCGCCGGATGGATTCTCAGCAGCGGCGCTCGATCCGCCGATCTGCCCGACCAGGCTGGCAGGCACAGCAACTGTGACAAGGCGCTGCAGGTTGGTCCAGCGGACGCCAGTCGCGCAGGCGAGGCTTTCCCGAGCTGCCGTCGTTGGCTCGACCAGCTCAACCTGACCGTCAGGTCCTGACGGCCCGCCAAGCACGCCACTGGCTTCTGGTCTGGCCTCTTCGCCTTTGGCGTGGCTGTAGTACAGCCGCTGTACCATCTCGCCGAGATTCTCGGTGCCTTTGTCGGACCAGGCCCTGGTCACCAAGGAGATTGTCCGTCGTAGGTACTGTAACGACTGCGCCGCAGGACGGAAGCAGCAGCCGAAACAATTCGCTCCGTCGGCTTCCGTTGCTGCGCCGGGCTCGAAACTCCCCGCCACGCCGCGTCAAAGCAACGCCGTACAGCCAGTGGCTGCCAGCCACCGCCGTGACAGCACCACTCGACCCGATCGGCACAGAACACTCGCGGCCCGACCCGCTCTGCCGTTCGCCGGGCGCGTCACACGTCGCAGCCCACCGGCCCGGCGCTGCGCGTGGTACGAAAACGAGTCAGCAGCAGTAGGGAGAGAGCTGGTGCCGGGCTCACTTCGAGCGCAACTGGAGTCGAGCCATGCAGCTCCTGGGCGCCGTCAAGGGCGTGGCCGCGCCGCCCACCGCCAGCGCGCTCTTCTCGGGCGTGTCGCTGCGCTCGCGGCGCCGGCGCAAGGCGGAGGATGAGGGCAGCGGCAGCAGCAGCGGCCGCTCCCTCGGCCTGCGCCGCAGCTCCAGCACCAGCGTGGACAGCGCCGACACCCCGCCGGGGCCCGTGACGCTGGGCGGATCGCGCCCCACTGCGGCCTTCAGCCCGCCGCTGTATCACCACCGCCGCCAGCACGACGTGGCGGTGAGCGGCTCCATGCCGCTGGACACCGTGTCCAAGGGCGCGCCGCCCCATGTGGCCGTGCGCTACGGCGACACCATCCGCCTCTTCGCGCGCAGCAAGTACGCGGGCGCGGCGGCCACCGGCGGCCACGTCGGTACCTTCGAGGGCGGCAAGCGCTTCCTCGCCTCCAAGAGCGCGCAGAAGCAGGATGAACTGGCCTGCATCCCGCCCATCGCGGCGTGCGGCGCCAAGCAGTACAAACCCTCGAGCTTCGTCATCCTGTCCAACTGTGGGCTGGGCGTGGGCACACCCGTGAGCTATGGAGACGTCGTGGTGCTGGTGGACGCGGACGGCAGGGTCTGGAACAACAAAATGGGCGTCGGCCCCAGCACCAAGAACGGCTGCTTCGGGCCCAAGGAATCCAACACGCCCGGCGAGATGTACCTTTCCTTCTATCAGCTACAGCCGGACACGAACGGAGACGACAGCAGCTCCGACTCGTCCGATGACGAGGACAACTTTTTGTTCTTTAGCAACTTGGCTAAGACGACCAAGACCATGGCGGAGACCACCTTTGGCAAGCCCACGCAGGTGGAGCTGCATTTGGCTACGGCAGCGCTGCGGACCATGGGAAAGGTTATGTACTATGGCGACAAGAACCTCATAATCGACGTAGCGGACTCGAACCGAACGCGATCCAAGTTCAACCGCGTTATCACGCACTTCAGCAAGCAACAGGAAGCAGCACCTGTGCAAGGTGGATACTTGCGCTGTGACGGACGGGGCAAAACGATCTTGTTTGAATTGCACGGTCTTGAGCTCCCTACAATCCTCTCAATTGATGTCAAGGATGTAAAGAAGAACGATGCTGGCCATGACATCGTGGATGCTGACGGCAAAAGCACTGATAAAGCGGGGAAGCGAAGTACAACCGCTCACGTGCTAGTGTCTAGCAGGAAAGATGTTGAAGTGGGCAGTTCAATTACGTTGCAAGACTTACGCCGTTCGATGATGTTGGTGCTGCACTTCTCAGACGGTGGTCGTCTACGAATTCCTTGTCAACGATTCCTTAAACACGAGGGACGGGCATTTTACCGTGTCGTGCTCAATGGAAAGCGCCCGCTGCGTGTTCTTGTGCGTGCCACGCGTGCTGTCGGTCGCAAAAAGGGAGATCTCCGCGGAACCTTGCGAGGCACGTATAGACAGATTTTCAAGCTCTCGATTGGTATTGTCTTCGCATATTTAAGTGCGGCTTCCGTGTTCACACACGTATTCGGCTCGATTGTTGTACTACCAGCAGTCTACGTTGGCCTTGCAGCTGCAGTGTTAGTCTTTTCAGCGGAGGTCTTCTTTCCCGGTAAAATGGTCACAGCAAGGCAGATCAAACCAGTGAATGAGCATGAATTGGGCAACTGGACCTTTACCGTGGTGGCACTCGAAGCATCTGAATCCGAACGCTTAGAAATAACTAGCAATAAGGTGCTGCAAGAGGCGGCATCGATCAAGGTACCTCCCGCCTTTATCGTAGCAGAAAATGGCGATGTCTCTAAAGCAACGGAACGCTACCAGATCACACTAGCGTGGAGAAAAGAGATGTTGGCGGACTCCATTCTATCCATGCCCCAGACTCATTACGAAACTATCAAAGCGTACGTAACTAGCTTTTCCCATTACTTGTCACGAACTAACATGGTGTGTTTCTCTTGTGAAGAAATTACACTCAATTCTTGCACAAGCACGACAAGCTTGGACACCCTCTCTACTTCGAGAAAATCGGCTCCATCAACATCCCGCAGCTGAAGAAAGTCGGCGTCACGCAGGACGCGCTCTTCAAACACTATTTATTCGCCATGGAATTCTCGCTCAAGTACGCGGCGCACCAGACCTGCCCGTGCGACGCCTGTGCGTCCAGCGAGACGCAGAAGATGTGCATCGTGCTGGACGCGCGCGGCATCGGCATGCGTGACATGGGCGGCGAAGCGTTCGAGTTCATCCGCCGCTGCACGGGCGCAATGCAGCGCCACTATCCGCAGCGGTCGTTCAAGATCTTCATCGTGAACGTGCCGTCGTGGTTCGGTATGGCGTGGAAGGGTGTGAAGCCGCTGTTGAACGAAGCGACTCGCGCGAAGACGAACATTTTGACGGAGAGCGAGACTGCTAGTGCTCTGCTGGAGTTCATCGACGCAGACAACTTGCCGGTGGAGTACGGCGGCACTTGTTCGTGTGCTGGTGGTTGCGAGACGAACTCTACGTATCAGCGCTTGCAGCGTGTGCTGGTGCAGAGTGTGTTGGAGTGCAAGCCATTTGAGGCAGAGAACTTGATCCAGGCGATCGCCCAGGAACGTTCAGGTGAGGGTAGATCAAGTAGTGAAGGCGATGCATCAGCAGCAGCGATGCCTGCGTGTTCTCCGCCGCCTCCTGTCATGGGGCCGATAAAGCGCGAGACTTCAGCTACTGCTGTTCTGGACCAGCTCTTCCGAATCGGTAGTAGCAGTACCGACGACGGCTTTACGCTGGACGGTGTGGACGACGAGGGTTTCTGCCGCTCCATCCCGGCGGGGTTCTTCAGCGAGGAAGTGCTCAAGGCCGGGTATCTGCTGAAGCGGTCGCTGCGGCACAAGCAGTTCAACCCGATTTGGCACCGCCAGCTCTTCATCCTGCACCCGCAGTTCGTGCGGTTCGCCAAGACGCTGGACTCGGAGATCTACCAGATCGTGTCGCTCACGCACGACACCGTCGTGCAGAAGACCGCCAAGCAGAACAACAGCTTCGAGCTCATCACGCCGCTCATGGCCGCCAACGGGCACTCGCTGCTGCTGTACGCGCCGACGCCGGCCGTGCTCAACACGTGGGTGGACGCCATCCAGGCGGCGATTGAGCAGATGAAGCTGCGGTCGCCCACGCCGGCCGCGAGCCCCGAGCGCTCCCCGATCGCCTCGCCCAGGGCCCAGCAGGAAGCCAGTCCAGAGCCTGACGACCAGCCGCGCACGAAACTCCGAGATGACGTGCGTCGGGACTACAACGCGTCGAGTGATTGATAGAGATCGAAAATGTAAAAACCTGAGCAGTTTCTCTCCATACCCCGCACTGCGGAATCAGCGTCGGCCATGCGAGAACAGCGCGGCGGCTGGACGCGAACGTTCTGGCGCAAACCCGCCGAGGTGCGTTAGCGGAGCCCACGGTCCAGCGCGCTCCTGCTGATTTATCCCTTGCCGTGGTGTCGCGCCTTCAGAAACGCTCACATTCAGGGCGGATAAGCAGCACGCGCGCCGCTAGAGAGAACCAGAAGATGGCGTCGCTCGACATCCCGTCGGCCTTCCTGGTCGCGGAGAACGGAGACGCTGCCAATGCCTCGCAGCGCTACCACGCCACGCTCGCGTGGAGAAAGGAGATGCAGGTGGATGCAATCCTCAGCATGCCGCAGACGCACTACGACACCATCAAGACGTACGTTGTGGAGACCCCCCCCCCGGCTCATGGGCTCAATCGCCACGCTTGGACACTAACATTCAGCGCTCGATGCTGTGCAGACACTACACCCAGTTCCTGCACAAGCACGACAAGCTTGGACATCCTCTCTACTTCGAGAAAATCGGCTCCATCAACATCCCGCAGCTGAAGAAAGTCGGCGTCACGCAGGACGCGCTCTTCAAACACTATTTATTCGCCATGGAATTCTCGCTCAAGTACGCGGCGCACCAGACCTGCCCGTGCGACGCCTGTGCGTCCAGCGAGACGCAGAAGATGTGCATCGTGCTGGACGCGCGCGGCATCGGCATGCGTGACATGGGCGGCGAAGCGTTCGAGTTCATCCGCCGCTGCACGGGCGCAATGCAGCGCCACTATCCGCAGCGGTCGTTCAAGATCTTCATCGTGAACGTGCCGTCGTGGTTCGGTATGGCGTGGAAGGGTGTGAAGCCGCTGTTGAACGAAGCGACTCGCGCGAAGACGAACATTTTGACGGAGAGTGAGACTGCTGGGGCCTTGTTAAAGTACATCGACGCAGATAGCTTGCCGGTGGAGTACGGCGGCACTTGTTCGTGTGCTGGTGGTTGCGAGACGAACTCTACGTATCAGCGCTTGCAGCGTGCGTTGGTACAAAGTGTGTTGGAGCGCAAGCCGTTTGAGTCGGAGGAGCTGGTTCGAGCGATCTCCCTCGAGCGCTCTGGCACGAACCAAGAGGACAGCGACGGACATACTACAACGGATTCGATTGGATCACCAGTGCTGACGCCTACTTCCAGAGGTTCAACCAAGAGAGAGTCGTCTAGCACTGTTCTGGATCAGCTCTTTCGTGTTGGCTTGGTCCGATCCCCCGGGCGATCGAAAAGCTAGCAAACTACGCGCTGTCATTGGAGTAGATTAAAAATCAATGCATGTATTCTACAAGTGGACAGATGGACCCTCAACCTGCTGCTGACAGAGAAACGACTTGATGCGTACTATCGAATCGATAGCACGCATCAAGTCGGTACTATCGAATCGATAGCACGCATCAAGTCGGTTCTCTGTCAGCAGCGATAGTATCGATGCCTGCCTCGGCTGTCGTGCGATTGGCGACTTCCTGAGATGCATGACACCCGTCGCAATTCATTCGTTTTGTAGCAATCATGTCTATTCAACATGTAGGCAAAAATGTACAGTAGTCTTCATTGCAGTGTACAGCAAAAGCAATGCAGGCTAGCATCACAAATTTTGAACCCGTGCCACCGTGCCACACCTCTTGACCCGCTGGGACTCCTAGCGCGTCAAGAGGGGATGTCGTCCTCAATGCATCCCGCTTCGCCCCGCAATCAAGAGCAATGATTGGTCCCATTAGATGTATAACCGAGCCTAGCACTGCTAATAGCAGCCTACTTGTTGTGGTGAATTGGAGCGTACCGTTCGTTTCCTGATTCACTAAGCTGAACGGGTGCGTCCGTTGAGATGCCAGTCCAGTATTTTCTTGAGAGCAAGGAGTATGAAAAGCAGTTCTGTGCGACCCGATGCTGCGGCACGCCGTACGCGTACGTTCTGGCAGAAATTCCCGGAGGTTTGTCCTATGTTTGTTCCATGTTGTTGATAAACTTCTTAAAACCATTGTCTTCGAATACTTGCAGAAAGAGGAGCTCAACCAGTATTGGTATTCAGCTGATACAGTGGCAACACTTGCGAGAGAAGCTGTCGTTGAGACCCCAGAGGGTGGTGGTCGTATTGCCTTCCTTTCTACTCCAAGTGTCTATTTCGCCGCCAAGTCCCAACAAAGTGACTCCACGAATCCACACGAATGCGTTTTGTTCGACGTACGTAGCTGTTCCCGTGTGCAAGCATATTGATATCGACGTTTGATTAACACTTCACCTTCCTCTGGGTTTCTGAGCAGTTTGACTCAAAGTTCGCGTCTGAAGGCGAGCATTTTGTCCTTTTCGACTTCCATAAACCCCAAGACGTGCCATCGAAAATGATTGGCACGTTTGATTTTGTTGTAGTGGACCCTCCTTTCATCACTCGCGAGGTTTGGGAGCTTTACGCTGACACTATCAAACTTCTGCTTCGTTCCAAGGACAGCAAACTCTTGCTGACTACTATAGGTAAGCGACCTTTAGTCTGAATGCATTGCCAAACTCTACAGTACTCATGGACATGCGTTGATTATCCTCGCAGAAGAGAACGCAAGCATGATTCATGAACTGCTAGGGTGTCGCGCTAGGATTTTCAAGCCATCGATCCCTCACTTGGTTTACCAGTACGCGCTGTACACCAACTATGAATCGCCTGCTCTGGATGCTGTGAACCCGGAGGTCGACTCTGATTGACCGTTGGAAGATGTTCAGAGCTATCGAACTAAGGTCATAAAGAAAATGAATCGCACACTCTTTGACTTTGATTGGAATCCGTTCCATAATTGGCTTCAGCTGTGCATATTTGCGTTGTGCAGAATTTGCCTTGAAATAGACGGAGGAGGGTATTGAGCACCTTGGTGATATTGCTGACCTGCACTTCATATTGCCTGGGACACCACATCGCTTACGATCTTACATTATCTGTCGACAGGTCAAATTTCCCCTGGTCGAACTGCTCTAAAGAGTTCAGCAGCTCACTCCTCTCTCTGTTGCAGTGTGACGAATCACACCTCCAAAATTCAGTAAATCGGCCATCGCAACCATGCAACGAATGTTCTCCATAACAAGAGTTAAGCACATCGGAAACAGCGAAAGAAACCAATCCAAAGGAAAGGACAAGTCAGCGCCACCTTCGTCTGCACCCTCAGTCGACGAAATTTCGCTTCCTTCGCCTGTAGCGGCATGGGGCCCCGTTGATAACACTTTTGAGCCCCCACCAGCTCCACCTCCATCACCAGCTTCACAGTCCTCATCGAGTACCCAATCCACTCGATCCCGGCGTCCAGATCTCAAAATTGACTCCCAGCTCGACCCGCAACCAGCGTCGTTCATGTCTCCTTCATCGTCTCCTTCCTCGAGTCCAACCTCGCCAAGGAGGCACACAGGCGGCCTTGCGAACCACCTGAAACATTTGGTTTCCAAGGAAAAGCGGCGCTTCTCCTCGGATGGCTTCGATTTGGACCTGACGTACGTCACGCGGAAACTCGTGGCCCTTGGCTACCCGGCAGAAAAAATCGAGGGCATCTATCGGAACCATTACCGCGACGTATTTCGGTTCTTTGAGCAGCGCCACCCCGGTCGATACCGCGTCTACAATCTCTGCGTAGAGCGTCGATACGCACCTGACGAGAAATTTCACGGCCGTGTTGCCGAGTTCGGGTTTGAGGATCACACTCCACCTCCATTATCAATGATGCTTTCATTCTGCCGTGACGTACACATCTGGTTGCAGACCAACTCTGAGAATGTGGTAGCCGTTCACTGCAAGGCCGGTAAAGGTCGAACCGGTGTCATGCTTTGCGCCTACATGGTTTACGCGAGGACGTGGCGAACGGCTCACGGAGCATTGGAGTTTTACGCTGCTGCGCGCTCAATGAAGCAGCAAGGTGTGACTATCCTGAGCCAGCAGCGATTTGTGAGGTACTTTGCTGAAATGTGTCGCCGATCAGAGAGTACTGAAGATGTCGAATTGCTCGGCTCCTACGAAGATGAATCAGCTCAAGAGAGTGCAAGAAGTCTGTCAGACTACCATGCACAATGGCTGCAAGAGACTCAGGTGCTGTCGCCGCGAGATGTCATCGAGTTGACTCCACGCCCTCCTGCCCAACCCGTGCTGCCTGCTCGCGTGCATTTGCTTCTTATTGGCGTCATATTGTGCGGAGTAGCTGGTCATAAGCGAACGAACGCCAGTGCCGCAGACTGGCGCGTTCGAGTGGAATGTGGAGCGATCCGACCCCGCAAAGCCGTGTATGACTTGCCGGGAAGCTTCCAGCGGGAGCGACGTCCTTGCACCACGGGTAAAGCCGACGAAGAGGTCGTCGAGCTGGAACTGTGTTGCAACCGGGTGCTTGTTTGGGACGAGGTAAAGGTGGAGCTGCGGCGGCGAGCGGGTGGAGCGCTTGGGAACTTTTGGTTCCACACAGCGTTCGTGGAGCAGGTGGATGATCACTTTGAGTTGACTCTGACCAAGAGTGAGATCGACAAGGTGGCGAAGGACGCCAAGCATGGCCACAAGAAGTTCGCGCCCGAGTTCGCGGTGCGTCTGCGGTTCGAGGCCGCGACGCCGCAGGACACGGCCAAGTTGCCGTCGGACGCGTAGCATTTGCATACCATTGATAATCAATCCAGCGGTAGGATAGCGATTCAACCACCGATTGACGATCATGCTCCGCAACCGACACAACACAAGCACTGTACTGTATTTCATTTCGAGGCACTTATGATGCATCGACTTCGAGGCAGGACACGTGCATGTATAGTACATGTACTCTCACGATTGCCGCCAAGCAGCCGGAACGGTAGTCGTGGCGCATGATTGCTAGTTCTCTGGTAGTACCAGAATGGGACACTGCACGTTATCACGCGCTCCCTTACTCGCGAACGCGACGCCGAAAAAAAAATCTTGTTGGCGACTGTCGGCCAGCGTGGCACGATGCCGTGTCTGCCGATGCACAAGATGCCGCTCGTCGCCGCGTCGCGCGCCAGATGGAGCCCCGGAGCTCGCACCGTCCACGCTCGACACCGAGACGGCAGCGCCGGGGCTCCGCCACCACCGAACGACGGCGCCGCTCGATTACCGTATAACACGGATCCAGTGCTACACATGGATCGAGTGCGACACCGCGTAAAAAGATTAGACTATAGGGATGGGTAATGCAAAGAGGGAGCCATAGTGGACGCAAGGGGGGACGCCCGCGGGTGAACCGA
>BSXT01001602.1:0-15866 GCA_030267785.1 Phytophthora fragariaefolia
ATCTGGGGCTGGCACTGCCGACGCCACCGCGACGGACAACGGAGTGGCACTGCCTCGCAAGCGTCGCACGGGTCTGGAGGGACCTCGCGGCGCGCTTCGCGACCGGCAACACGGTGACGCAGGTCACACGGACCAACAGGGCACCACCCACGTAGGAAACCGCCCTCTACAACCCCAGTAGGACACAAACGCACTCCCTTTGGTGGCATGTATATTTTAGCCTACGTTTCAGTTACGGAGAGGTTACTAACTGGTAATTACGAACACACATTCTGTTCTAATCAGTGTGAAAACTGGTTTCCCGACTTTTAGTTGGGTCTTTTTCACATTCATTTTTGGAACTTCTGGGAATGCTTGCTTGCAAGTTTTTCTTGGAACGGTCGCTGGGGGCTTTCACTCTTCCCTCCCCGCGAGGCTAACCACTACACCCTTCTCTTCCCTTTCTCGTTACTTTTCAAATTTCATAGCAAAGCTATTGACAAATTTCGATACAAGTATTAATGTATTCATAATAGCTATTGCGTCATTTTGATATTCGTAATAGCTAGTGCGACATTTTGATATTCGTAATAGCTAGTGCGACATTTTAATGGTCGTAATAGCTAGTACGACATTTTAATGTTCGTAATAGCTAGTACGACATTTTGATAATCATAATAACTGTTGTTACATGTTGATATGTTATCGCGATATTTCAATATTCTTGTTGAAATATTTCAATATGTCCGTCGCAATACTATCATTGAGCCGTCGCTACAAGCATCGAGAATAGCGTTCGACATTCTTGAGCATACGTTAATACCTTCTCGGCCTTTGGCTAAGATCAAGTTTAATATCTGTTTTAATCAGAGTGAAAGCTGTTTTTCGCATTTTTTGCGAACTTTTTCACTCTCATTTTTGAAACTACCGGTCTAGGTTAGCTTGTTAGCTAAATACGGTACGGTCTCCGGGGGCTTTCACCCATCCCCCCGAAGGCCAACTACATTTTATCTTTTCTATCCTTTCTTGCCCTACTGCTCCCTATCCGGCCCTTCATCAACGCATCCTGAGATGCGCTTCTGGTTGCGGACTGGCAGCCCGGGGAGCGCTCGCCGTCCACCGACAGCGAGTGCCCCACGGACAGCCACTCCAGCCTCGCTAGCAACGAGTCTTTTTAAAGTGCGGTCAGCGACGGGGCGGAAGCGGCTGACGAGCGGGAGCGGGCGGATCCACTAGGGGTGCGGGTGCAAACGGTGGATCCGCTTGCCCCCCGTTTTGGACTCGGCCGAGCCCGAAACAGCGACGCGCGACCCTCCGCGCGCACCACCGCTGCTCGGCCCCGGCTCACCCACTGGCGCTGCAACTTCGAGCACGAGTCCAGGACCTCTGCGCTGGCGTCCGAACCAGCCCCCGGTCCTCGATCGAGCTCGCGCGTCGTTCCGAGGACCGGGAGCCGGGAGGACGTTTCACTTTTCTGTCCGCCCGCTAGCCGGCCCCCCCTGGCACCCAGCCTCTGCTGCCCGATTGGGTAGCTCCAAGGGCGGCGCTCGCAGCCGCAACCGCGCTGGTCCTGGCGGTCAGCCATGGACCCCGCGACCCGGACGACGCCTCCAGCAAAGACGAGGACACCCCCACCGGTAATGTCGCCGCCGACAGCGGCTCCCAAGACCCCACCAGCGTGTTGCCTCGACCCGGCCGAGCGGGCGGCACTCTGCCTGCTGGGTGAGCGCTCGCACCGTCCAGGCTCGCGCTCCCGCGGCCAGCACTATGGTCCCCCACCCCCACGACGTCCTCGACGCCGCCGCCCGCACCGACGACGGCCACACACGCACCCCTCACCCAACCCTGATGATGGCCGGCTCGGCTCGGCAGGGCGCGTGCTCACGCGGCCCAAGCGACCCCAGCTGACCTCGCCGCGTGTATGGACGACCCCGCCGCGGCCCGCAGCCGCCTCGAAGTCCCCAAGCCCCCTACAGTGTTGCTGGTCGACCCGGCAGACTGCCCGTCAGTGGGACGCTTGCCGCCGACTTGGTTCGCGCCACCGCATCCCAGTCAACCCCGCCGCGGCCACAGCCGCCGAAGCCTCCACCACTCGCCGGATCCAAGACCCCGCGAGCATGGTGCCCCGACGCGGCAGGGCAGGCGGCATGCTCGCCGACCTGTGCACGGCCGGCCCGACCTCCAGCACTCCTGCTGTTGCCGCTGCCATCCCCATGGACGTCGACAAGGCGCGTGGCGGCTGACAGCGAACCCCCAGCCGCTGTCGCCACTACCCGTGCTGCTCATCGGCGGCAAGCGTCGACGTCTCAACGACGTCGACGGCGAAGCCACCCGCAAGCTGGACGAGCTGCCGTGGCCAGCGCTCGCCCGGTCTCGGTCCTCTCCTTGTACGCGCACAATGCACAGTGCTTCCGGTGCACGCTGTGCACGTACACGGCCACCAGCTTCGCGTCGTTTAAGCGTTATCGGAGCTCCCGGCACCGCCGCACCGCTGTCCCCGACCTGTTCTCGGCGGGATGCGCCTGCGGCGTGCCCTTCGCGTCGAGGCTGGCTGCTGCGAGCCACGCTCACGCGTGAGCGAGCCTCGACAGCACACCTCTGGCAACGGCTGCGCTGACAGCAGGGGAATTGAGCCCCACTGCCGACGCAGCCAATGCCATCGTTCAGCCGGACATCCCCTGCCAAGCCCCCCCCCCTCCCCCGCTTGCGAAACCCACCACGGACGCAGACCCAACCCCCGATCAGGCAGAGCAGCAGGGCCACGGGCGCTGGGGTCTGCCGCTACCCAGAGTGCTGGTGGCGGGCCGCGTCGCGGTACGACTCAGCGGCATACTAGCCCCTCGCAGGGAACCCCTCTGTCACACCCATCGTCACTTCCAGGATCGCCCACCGCCTGCTTCCTCTAGAGCTGGTGGGCGACGAGGAAACCAAGGACGACGGAGGCGGCCAGGACGTCCCCCGCCAGGGCTGCCCGGCGGCAGCGATAAATGTGGATGACAGCTGGTCTGGCGAGTGGCTGCTCCGCTTCGACGGCGCCTGGCGCGCCAATCGTGGCCCCGGTGGCGCTGGCGCGACCCTGTTTCAAGCGGACGGCTCGATACTATGACCTTGCCCCCACTACATGCCGCTCAGCAGCGAAACCAACAACACCTCGCAGTACACAGCGCTGCAGCTCGGCACGCGAGCCGCCGCCGATCATGGGGATACGATATTGCGGATGGAGAACTGGCGATCCAGCAACTGCACGGCTATTTCGCCACGAGGAGCGCCGCCCTCCGCCGCCTTCGCGACCAGGTCAAGACCGAGCTCGCACGGCTGGGGAGCTTCTCACTCCACCACATCTACTGCCAAGCCAACGCCCACGCCGACCGGTTGGCCATCAAGGCCCTCGGCCTCATGCGGACGGTCTCGGAGTGCGGTGACCACCCCGATGGCCACGTTTGCACCCGAACCGCCACCGACAGCCCCACCCCGCCGCCGATCCAGCCCACGCCCCACGCCCCGACCGAAGCCATTGTCATTGCGGACTCGGACGACGACGTTGACGCCGACATCGACGTTGGCGAGGTCTGCGCGGCCGACGACACCTGCTCCATCCCGAGTGCTCGCCTCTGGTAACACTTCGAGGCGGTGAACACGCCGCCTGGGGCCTTCAATATTGAGGCGCCCGAGTGGCCCGCCACGAGGTTCGCTGAGCTGCTCACGGAGACGCAGACGGCGGACAACATCGAGACCCAGCTCCAGCACGTGCGCGGCGCCTCTAGCCCCAAACTCGATGGCGTGGGGTACGTCATCTACAAGCGGTTCGCGACCCAGCTGCTGTCAGCGCTCACGGCGGCGCTCGAGTGGTACTGGAAGGCGCGGCGCGTGGCCCAGAGCTGGAAGGTCGGGTCCTGCACAAGAAGGGCTCACACGAGGACTTGGCAAAGCGGAGGCCCATCTGTCTCCAGCAAGCCATCTACAAGCTGTACACGAGGGTCCTCGCGCTGTCCCCCGCGAGACCAACTATAACGATTCTGTCTTTTTCTACCGTTCCCCCCTTTTCTGGTCCTGCACCAACGCATCACGGGATGCGCTTCTGGTGGCCAGAGTGGCAGTGCCCGAAGAGCTCGCCGTCCATCCACCTAAAACCCTTCTGGTGCGTGGCTGGGCGAACGTCCCCGGAGACCGTACCGTATTTAGCTAACAAGCTAACCTAGACCGGTAGTTTCAAAAATGAGAGTGAAAAAGTTCGCAAAAAATGCGAAAAACAGCTTTCACTCTGATTAAAACAGATACTAAACTTGATCTCAGCCAAAGGCCGAGAAGGTATTAACGTATGCTCAAGAATGTCGAACGCTATTCTCGATGCTTGTAGCGACGGCTCAATGATAGTATTGCGACTGACATATTGAAATATTTCAACAAGAATATTGAAATATCGCGATAACATATCAACATGTAACAACAGTTATTATGATTATCAAAATGTCGCACTAGCTATTACGAACATTAAAATGTCGCACTAGCTATTACGAATATCAAAATGACGCAATAGCTATTATGAATACATTAATACTTGTATCGAAATTTGTCAATAGCTTTTCTATGAAATTTGAAAAGTAACGAGAAAGGGAAGAGAAGGGTGTAGTGGTTAGCCTCGCGGGGAGGGAAGAGTGAAAGCCCCCAGCGACCGTTCCAAGAAAAACTTGCAAGCAAGCATTCCCAGAAGTTCCAAAAATGAATGTGAAAAAGACCCAACTAAAAGTCGGGAAACCAGTTTTCACACTGATTAGAACAGAATGTGTGTTCGTAATTACCAGTTAGTAACCTCTCCGTAACTGAAACGTAGGCTAAAATATACATGTCACCAAAGGGAGTGCGTTTGTGTCCTACTGGGGTTGTAGAGGGCGGTTTCCTACGTGGGTAGTGCCCTGTTGGTCCGTATGACCTGCGTCACCGTGTTGCCGGTCGCGAAGCGCGCCGCGAGGTCCCTCCAGACCCGTGCGACGCTTGCGAGGCAGTGCCACTCCGTTGTCCGTCGCGGTGGCGTCGGCAGTGCCAGCCCCAGATGCGATGGCTGGCCCGGATGCAGTGGCACGATAGCTGAAGGTCCAACTGTCGAGCCACGCGCTTGTGAAGCTTGAGCTTCTCCGTGTATGTCTTGAAGTTGCTGGGCTGCACCGAGCCCATGCTCCAAGGCGTCGTCGTGAGGCTGGCGGATAGCGTCCATGTTAGACCCGCAGTGGTTGAAAACGTCTCGGCCTGGGAGCAGGTCAGGTCCCTGCAAGCCGCGTGGGCCCGCAGCCGCTTGTGCTTGAGCGCCGAGTTCGTGTGGACCTCGTTGAGGCGGGCCTTGACCCCGAAGCGGTAGTCGTCGTCCGAAAGGCCCACCCCGGTCGAGACGAACTTGGCGCCGACGCCCCCGTGGGCTCGCACCGTCTTGACCTGGTCCACCAGACCTTTCCATCATGTCTGATGGCGAATCTTCATATGTAGGCGCACGTGCCGCACTGTGGTCGAGCTACTTGACGTGATGCGACACGCGGAGGCCGAAGGAGGCTTGACTGTCGGCGCGGTGCTCGAGCTGGAGGTGTCGGATGTGTAGGATGCGCTGCCCGTCCACGCTGAGCAAGCCAATGTCGCTGTTGCGCCGGAGGCATCGGTGTGGGGCGAGGCGGTGAGCTCGGAGTTGAGAAACGTCCTCGCGAGCACGTCGTCACGGCCGCACCAGTGCTCTTCTTGGAGGCATTGGCGTTTGCGTGCCGCCTCGGATCACTTTATCATGCAACCAGGAAAACCCCCAGCGATCTTATTTTGATGTTGCTGTAACTCGAGTGAAAGCACTAAGCCAGTTCACTCACCAAGGAATATTTGAGTTACTTTACTCCAACTGTTGAAGTAGATGGAGCAAAATGTATCAAAGGTCTAGAAAAATAACCGATCCATATATGGTTTTGTAAATGTACGATTTCAGTGCTAATTCCGTGCTCGAACAGATCGGGCTTGTTCTAGTAATGGGTATACCTTCAGCATCGTTTTATTGACCGCAGTAGGAGTTAACCTCTGATGAGTAAACTGGGAACGGTCTGCGTGAATTATCATCGCCTCAAACACTTGGCGAGAACGCTGATGTGTCTACCCGGTTTCCTCAATATTATCCATCCACTTAAAACTGAATACAGCTCTGATCCGCCCCGTATTGCTCCCGTCAAGCGATCTCACTCCGATCCGACAACACCACCGTCGTTTGTTAGCGCCACGGACGTGGTGCCATCTGAATCCTTCGAATGTGAACGTAAACAGCTAGCGGCACAACTTCAACAGAGTAGATTAGCTCTCGCTAATCAAATACATCTCAGTTTTGCTTTGCAAGCCCACCACGCAGAGCGATAGCTCAGATCAAAGATTTCTTTAGTTCGGTTGAGCATCAAGACTCAAGTTCGAACATGGGACGTCGTCGCTCAGTACGACACACGTCGTTCTCCGAGCTGACAGAAAACTTCGAACGACTCAAGGTGGGGACTGTAGCGAGGCTACACATTCGGCCAACCTCCATCTTAGTGCGACATGCACTAATGGATACATTCGAGTGGGCCACATTGTAGTGTGGCCACCATTCATACTAGGAAACAACGCTATTGGTAGAAAGCAATATATATACCAATAAGAAACATGCATTAGGACAGAGCCTTTCGTTGGTAGAGCCTCTCTTTATAGATATCAATTTTGGGAGGAAAGGTCAAAAGTTAACACTCAATTCAGTTCTCACTTTACCGTAAAAGGTTATTAATTATCTTAATTTAGATCTAAGTATACTTGCGGAGCCAAGTATGCTTAATCTAAGCTGACTACACCTACGCTTCATCATACACGTGCGCACACGTGTAAGCTAAAGTAGTGGACTAAGTAAGCCCACTACACCTGGTGGCACTTCGTAGTCTGTCCAACTACCGACTAAGTACACGTTCGTACGAAATACGAACGCGAGGCTAATGACCTGCCCGTGGACACGAACATGTCCACCGGTAGCCCAAGCGCGACTGCAACGCATGTTTCACGCGAAGACTGTCCCCACCTGGCGGGCCCACAGTGGTAGGCGCTCCAATGACTGTCGCCAGTCATTGGAGAAGCAGTGGTAGCGACGATGTTGCGCACGCTATCGCCGACAGAGCGACACGGAGTTGCTCTGGGATTCATCATGAAGAAACAGCGCGAGGTCACTGCTCGCGCTACGGTGTCGACTCCGTCCACGCCGCACGTGGCGTCGTTGAAACTCCACGTGAATAGCTACGTTGGGAGAGAGGGCGAGCCTCTCCTCCGTTGGCTTGTCGAAGTCGATACTGCCATTACGGCTCGACGTATCACCGACCCGTTGTCGAAGATTGCGTTCCCCATGTCAGGCCTTGGCGGACGAGCAAGGAGTTGAGCGTATGGACGCTGACTCACTGATCCTACGTGATTTAGCACGTAGGAGGTGTATAAGGAGGAGCTCAGACAAGCGTTTGAGCCCCCGCAGAACGAGTTCAGATCGAGGGCTGAGTTCCTCGATCTGCAACAAGGTAAGCATGGCGTGCATGCTTATGCTCAAAGAGTGCGGTACTTGGTCTCGAACAACGTAACCAACCCGATAGACGAGGCGACAAAGGTCGTCACGTACATGAAGGGCCTTAAAGATGGACCTGTGAAGACCTATATCTTCCGAGAGTGCCCTAGTACTCTCGAGGCAGCAATCACGCTCGCCATGCAAGAAGAGTTTATCCTGCGACAGGCTAAACTGCATGTGAGTCATGCGGCCGACGCCGCGTCCGATGGTGAAGCCGTCGGGAGGTCCCGAACCGATGGACCTCTCGAGAGCGACAGCTGCTGGATCTTAGCAGCGTCGTGGACCAACGAATGCCCGTTGTTTCAGGTGTGAAAACAACGGTCACTACGCCCGTGAGTGCTCAGCGCCTGTGCACGCGGCCAAGGGCCGGCGTGACGATACCGGGTATCGCCACGGGCAATAAAAAAACTAAGACGGCCAGCAGACGCGGGGCCCCCTTGGCTTCTTAGCCATCCTACGAGGTATGGTGACCTTGGCATAGGCACCATACCCGCGCTCATCACGAGCGCTGCCCCCCACGCTGAGCTGTCGCTTAGCGATGAGGTGGGCAAACTCAATGCGGAGTTCGCGCTGGTCCAGGACAGAGGACAGCGCAAGTTCCGCTTTGAGTTGATCCAACTCTTGGCGTTGGTATCCTTGCTCAAGGACCCACGCCCAAAAGACCGACTCGGCTTGAGGGAAGCCAGTGGTCCCTTCGGGTTGGACCCATGGGTAACCCCAGACGGGGTGGAGTCCACCCTTAGTCTCCGGCTTCTTACGGAGACTAGTGAATTCCTTCAAAGGAATTCTATGTGGTGCTAAAAGCACACACCGAGCGGCCTCGATGTTCTCTTGGAACAGAGGCTCGTTCATGACGAGTTCGCGCTCGAAGGCGCCCCTGGAGGCATAACCCCCTACTAGACCGCGAGGGTCTTGCAGCTTCTCAAGGAAGCTCGCAGCCCCGGTCCCCTCGTCGGGCGGGTAATAGCCTCGGGATAGGCTTTACCTCCAGCCGTCTGGCAAGTTACTGGATTGCAACTGGGCAGCATGGTAACGCTCTTGCTCCCCGTCGAGATCATTGGAGATCTCTTGAGGTTCTGGGACTGCCCCCTCCTCCTCCTCGTCATCGGACGAGGAGTCGAACAGTCCTGTGAAGGAGTCGCGCACCTTGCGGCGCGGCGACTGAGAAGCGGAACGCTTCCTAGAGCTCGCTGGCTCCTCCTGAGCTACAGTGGCTCCTTGGTGCTGAGTTGCGGCACCTCGAACTCGTGCGAGTCCTTCACTGAGTGTTAGGTTTCTGACAGGCAGCGACCACTGCCCAGACCCGGTGTCAGGGTCGCTGGCCGTCCTCGCAGCTTTTGCTTGCGAGTCAGTCTGACTTGGCGAAGGCCGCGTCTCGCCTTCACTGCTTGCAGGGGCAGCAGGGGCTGGAGCCGCAGCCGAGTGAGAGCCCTCAGCCTCATGGGGGGGCACTCTCGTCCCCGAATAGAGAACACGCTCAGGGGTCCCGGTATGCGAACCGTGGGTTCGGGCGGTCGTACGGCGACTTACTACGCCGCGAGTGCGTAGATGATGGTGCGTTGGACGCACCAGGCGATTGAATCGCCGCGGAAGCCGTCGCAGTGGCTTCCGCAAGTGCTGAGGCTTGGCCGCGAGGCTTCGCCTTGGGGCTAGGCGCCTTGGCGCTGGAACGTGTGCCCTTGCGGGCCATGTTCCTTGGTCGAAGTGGAGACCAGTTAGGGAGCAAGGTGATGCGCCCTTGCTCCAGCAGCAGAGTGAGCAACGGCGCAGAGCGCCCGGTTGGTTGTCGATGGGAATCGACCGTGCGAGGAAAGTATGTCCTCGCACCGTGATTGGTTGATATTCGACGCTAAGTGTGGGAGGATGTATCGGGGTTACATGAAAGAGTGCCATATCACTCTTCCCCTGGTGTGGTAGACACTAGTTATGTGTTACACACATGGGTCACGGGGTTGGTGTGCCCGCCCGCAGCCACCCAAGAGGGGCTGGTGCATATTATATAGGT
Organism: Phytophthora fragariaefolia; assembly: GCA_030267785.1. Lineage (NCBI taxonomy): Eukaryota > Oomycota > Peronosporomycetes > Peronosporales > Peronosporaceae > Phytophthora > Phytophthora fragariaefolia. The sequence continues at coordinate 9,570 of BSXT01001602.1, forward strand.
TTCACTATAGGTAAGTTAGTCTGTATTGCAGGCCAGATTTGACCATTATCTACATGTATTAATACACTCAGTCTTGATCTTACTTGCTACGAGTAAAAGCCCCTTAGGCCAGGGCTTAGTGAACTGCCGTTCACTTGGAGTTTGTATACTCCTGAGGACCGTTTCCTCTGCACAAGGTGCTGTGTGCCCCGTCACAGAGAGGAGGTATTTTTACGAAACCTCTACAAATTGGTGCGATATAAAATTATATGATGCGTCGGATGGCCCTGGAGAAAAGTGGCAACATAGTGTCGCACTTATGTTACTCGATGACATCAACGGAGGGGGATGTTGTACCAATGTAACTTGATGACACCCGAAAAACAACCCCAAGCGACAGCTCTTCGAACTGCAAATTGAAACTCAAAGATTTCAAAATGGCAGCGGATAGAGCGCACAACAGTATTTCTTCTTGCAGCGGCCATGGTGGACCGGACCTATTTGCCTGCTTGATCCACTAGTCTGCATCCGTGTTTCAAAGTAACCTGCTTCTAGTACAGTCCTCTATTAAAAAAAAATAGTTTGACTTAATTACGTGAACTGTGGCGCTAGCATACGCCAGCGATCGCTTTGTGAATATATACCAGCACTCTGCTCGTGACGGCCATGAGTGTACAGGAACCTGCGCCGCAGGGGCGCAGCGCTCCTAGCTGTGCTGCTCTCTCACGGCTACGATCAGATCTCGCTCGTAGTGGTGAGTGTTGCACCTATCCCCGGACAAGGAGAATGACGTACCAATGTTGCTCGATGGCATCCCCAACGACGTTCTTCGAGCTGCGAATAGCGCCGGACGAGCACAGCTATACACCTTGCCACCGCCGTGAGCGATATACAGGAGAAGTTCGCTGCCGTATAGGATCGTCGCCTACCGCGCCGGTACTATGCACTATGGATGCTGCGCGTGTGTGCTGCACGAGCGTTTCTCGATAACATCCGAAAACGCTGCACAACGACAGCTCTTCGAGCTACGAACTATTTAGCGAATCATCAAATGTTCCTTCGCTACCGGTTGTAGTTCCTCCAGATAAAATCATGAGTTTGTACGGACAGTATGTACTATTCTAAAGCTCGGCTTGTCCGGCATGGTTGCGTACAGCTCGACGAGTTCCGACGTCATGAATTATCCTTTTTTCTACAGATAAGCAGGCGCCAAAACAGCTTAGAAGGCGCCAATTTGTACTGAATTACATGTATGTCTTTGTACTGACGGAGTGCCGGATAGAGTTACGCAATGGCATAACAATTGAAAGGTACATTAATCTATCAAATAGACTTACAGTCTCACCATGTCGTACCATGTATTCATCTTGCCATTAACGTTGCCATCAGTTACACTAACGTTGCCAGTACCTTCACTCTAATTAGTCGTGCTTCGAAAATAGTCATGCTTTCGTACTTTTCCATGTCACCACCGACACCGACTTGTCACAAAGACAGATCTCGTCGAACTTAAGCCAATCATGGTCTCAGGTTTCAGATAACCCAAATATTGAACTCGCAGGAGCTAATCGAACATTAAGTTTTCTCCAGCAAAAATCAAAAACCATAATTAGTCAGGGTCAGACTAATTAGAGTGAAGGGTGTAGTCACGTTGTAAGTTACCATTTAGCACAAACATAGGTAGCCACTTGTGTTAATTTGTTACAGTATTAAGGTAGGGTACCGGGTCTCAACGATTGACAATTAGTATTTAATGTACTGAATTTGGTTTATAAGTCGTGCATAAAGTGTACGTATGCAAAAAAAATGCTTCGGTGCAATTTTTGACACTTTTCCGTATAGGTAGCGGATGAGTTAGGCGAAGATTTGATGTGTCACTGGCCCCGTGACTGAATGGATAACCTGAAGCGTAACATTAAGCAAAAGCTCGTTCCAATGCCCCAATGCCTTTGATGGTATTGTATCACCTGCATCAATGCTGCTGGCATGCATTCCAAGCAAAATGCTGCCACTAGACAAAGCTTATACATTTATACATGTACATGTATATAGTACAGCTTGGACGGCAGTAACCCATGGTGAGCATGTACGTGCAGAACTATTAGTAATAACCGATGCGAGTGTTGATCTCCAAATCGGGGTTGACCGTTGGAGAATAATCATCAACTCGTGAACGCTCGGATCAGTGGATCTAATCTTGGGCTGTGTAGACCGCTAGCAACCGTGTAAGGCAAGGTGAGCTCAATGGCCCGCATCCCACGTGCCCCTGGGTGCCATTCGCTCATTCTCCGATCGGCCAGTTTCTAGAGATGCCTATGAGTTCACTGCGTTTTGCTATCGCTTGCGTAGGCCTTCTGACATTAACCCAAGCTGACGAGCTAGCCTACGACAGTGTGGTCCCGCTTCCGGAGACGAAGGCTTCAAGCACCGAGTATTCACTTGCGCTGACTTTCAAGCCCCAACTCAACATTAACTGTGGATGCCAACCATACCCGGCTGTTGATGCTGCTGGTAACACCAACGCTGACCTCTCCCTCTTCAGCTTTAAGAGCTGCAAAGGATCCCCTCTTGGCTCCCAAATCTACGGCCGGGCGACCGCATACGAAGACTCCTACGCTATCATGTATGCCTGGTACTTCCCAAGAGACCGCAAGGGCACTTTCGGCCACCGACATGGGTGGGAACACGTTATCGTGTGGCTGGAAAGACAGCGCGCCGGTGAAGCAAATATTTCCTCCGTGTCCGCATCGACCTCTGACGGCAAATACTTCACAATCACCGCTCCGGATGCCAATATGGTGGAAGGCACCAGCGTTAAGGTCCAGTACAAGGCGAAGACCTTCAGTCACTATGTAAACGTTACAACATACGCTGGAGACTTCCGGGATCTTGTCATATGGGAGGACATGCCTGCTGCAGCACGGACAGCTCTGAACCTCAATGACTTCGGTAGTGCTACCGTGCCTTTCAAGGAAGACACATTTCTCGACAACCTGAAGGATGCCTACCCGTGGTAGATATGGAGATTTTGGTTTACTAGCAGCTAGATGAGCTGTCGTCTGTGAATCAACAATTGCTGTTGTTAAAAGCTTTTCATCGCAGGTTGCGAAATTAATGTTGTATTTCAGTATAGAACTATTATACTGTATGTACCCTCACTTCCGACACCTAGTACTACGTATTACCCCTGAGACCTGATGGGTTTCAAAATATTACATGACAGAAGCCCTAGCTGAAGTATTATGATGCTCTCCAGGTTTTCGCGCCCTTTTGGCAAAGCCATTAATTTTTGAACGGGCCACAGTGGGAGGCAAGGCACGTTGGCTGACAATAGGGAATAAGCGAGAGCTGATAAGGAACCATGAGGGAGACCCGACGGTGACACAAGAAGATTTAGCTGTCTGGGCAAAGCTACAGTTAAAGCTAGTCAAGGCCCCCGCCAGAAACACCGTATAGTGGTATCGTATAAGGCTCAGTATCGCTCCATGCAGGTTGACCACGCTGTTTAATGCGTCGAAAGAGGTGAAGATGTAGAAGGCGAGAAAGCCTACAAGGTAGACCAGCTAACGGCAATGCGGTGGAGCGAGGCAATATGGGGTACGATGAGTGCTAAAACTATCTCCCACTGCCGGCGCCACACTAGGCTGGTATTGCCCCTTCACGACGACGAGTACAGCTGCGACGCGGATCTCGCAGTGATGGACTTGACCTCTCGCTTCGACCAGCTGTCCACTACCTAAAACTATGCAAGTACAATTCCCCGTTAAAAAATCGATGTCGGAAGTGAGGGTACATACAATAGTCGCCGGTGGAGTTGCTAGAGCATCTCCATCTGTATTAATAGTAAGTAAAACAAATGCTACTGGGGTTGGAGAGGGCTCAAGTGAACGCTGGGCAAGGTCCAGCGATGTCGTCAGAGTAGGTAAGGCGGTCACTTGAGGCGCTAGCGCTGAAGATGCTGTGTGGGAGGAGGCAGGAACTAAGAGTTCAGGTTACTGTTCGATGACTGGTTGGCATTAATTCAGCGATTTACTTGAGGCCAAAACTTGCAGAAAAATATGTACTATCCATACCTCTGCTCGGAAAATAAAGCACATTCCTACAAAAAATATGCAGCGCTCTACCTCGTTCTTTTGTCAGTTATAAAATATGCAAAGGTTCCTAGTGCTTCTGCATTAGAGTCGTTTTTGAGTGACCACGAGTTACCAGGACGCAACATGCATAAAAAGAAGAGCACGATACGTTCTCGTTCTACCAGCTCAGCACCCCCACGGATCTAAAAACCTGTTTCGGAGCGACAGATTGCAGATCCTCCGTGTTGAGCAGTATCGCAAACAACTGCAACAACTGAATCGCGTTGGAAAAGCCACAACACGTCGTATTTACAGCAAGGCTTTGGGCGGGTTGGCCCACGACGCGGCCGGCATCCCCTCTTCCACACTCGTGATACAACGCAGCAACTGAGGCCGACGTCAGATGCTGCCTGCTGAATGTCATCTTGTTTGAATTTACCATTCTTACTGCGAAACAACAACGTTCCCCACAGTGCTTGACGCTGAGCGTTGGTTGTGGAGTAACCGCGGGGGGGTAGGGCTAGTTCAAAATGAACGATCAGCTTCCCCCGATCCCCAAAAACGGGCGGGAAACTCAAGCTATCTGTTTAAGCGGGGTATTCGGTATGAACATAGTTGTGTAGGGATACATACGCCCTTTAGTGCAGCAACCTTAAAGCCTAAAAGCAGCCCTAAATGCCAGTGTAAAATGGTGCCCCAGAAATCCCGATACCACATACACCTAGTTCTCAATTTGCGGGGGACGAGTGTCATGGCTCTCAAATCACCATAGCGACGGCTACCTAGTGCGCCAACATAGCCCTGAGTCGGGATGATGAAACCAAGCACGATCACGGCCTCTCGATAGCATGCTCCTAGCGCGCACATCAGACCCCGAGCATGGGCTTTGCCCTGCAAACTTTGCTGCTTTCAGCTGCTTTCAGCAAAGCGCGCACATCAGACCCCGAGCATGGGCTTTGCCCTGCAAACTTTGCTGCTTTCAGCTGCTGCTTTCAGCTGCTTTCAGCAAAGTTTGCAGGGCAAAACCCATGCTCGGGGTCTGATGTGCGCGCTCCCCTTGTTCACCATCATTATAGATAAGGTTGCCGTAACCACAGAATGTGCAAAAAAACTGGCAAACTTACTCAGAGTTTTCGGTGGTATCCGGATATCGTGAGTAAATCAAGGGAGGAAATAGTTTTACTCATCACCAGTGGAGATGTTCTTAGTGGATGCCAGCTTGCTTGCATAGTGCATGAATATGGTGGTATGGAATTCTATTAGCTTTCGTTGATGAGTGTGAAGACTTGATCAATGATCAGTGGCAAGTTAGCAGGCTATCAGCCTAACAGGCCCGGTTCACACGGTCTCGTGGTGGCCATGAGCCCTTCTCAATCACCGCTCTTGCGACACTGTAGAAGACAATTAGACCGTATTCTCCACGATTTGAGATCCGGACGCCGTAGTATACTTGAGTCGCGATGCAGACGCATACGAAAGTGATACACTTGTTGCTGTGAACCGAAATACAGAGCCCTAAAGCCGCAGCGCCACGAGCCGTGTGTAGTAATGGCCGAAGCAGCAATGCTCATGTTACGATGTACCTGCCTGACTCAAGAGGGCCAGCAACGGCATCTCACACTGGTCGGGCTGCTACGGTCAACATCTATAACTGAGACTGCGCAGAACACGTGACCTCCTTCGTTCCTGGGAACCGCGAGCGAAATGTCAATTTTCACTGTAAAAATCACAGTAGACGTAGAAAATTGCCGCATATCTTTGTGCCACTAGATGTACTGTTTTGCGCGCTTTCCGATGGTCTATATACCAAATACTGGCTTTCAGTATGGGCGACGCTATTATGACATTTGTGCCTACTTTTGCGCGTTTTGCACTATAACGCGAATACGAAGCGCAATATTGACCTCTCGCGTTGGGTTTTTGTACCAGCATGTGCACTTTTTCATGCGCTACCTGAAACTTCCGGGTCCGAAGTCCAAATTTGAAGGCTAGGTGGTGCCCCGGTTTTCTGGGCCGTGGACCGACTCTACGCCTTTCCCGTCTGTATCACTTGTCCAACCCCTGCTCCGTCGTGTGTGCTGACTGTGTGACAAGGTCCGACCGGTTTATTCCACCTAGGGCCCAAGTTACGAGCCACAGAGTGTGAGGGTCGAATCTATGCACGCTCCCAGTGACTGATCTATACCCGGGGTGTGTGGCCCGGTCCATGCAATCGGTATTGGCGTCGCTCCGCCCAATATCCAAC